>VZRF01010477.1:0-144455 GCA_013396875.1 Vireo altiloquus | reverse complement strand
TTTTTTTTTTTGGTTGGTTTTTTTTTTTCTCCCCACTTGACTGGGCCAAGGCGCACGACAGGCGCTGGCGGAGAGCTGAGGAGCGGGGCAGGTGCTGTCCTCACCGTGATCCCAGCGCTGTCCCCCTGCGCGGCTGGGCGCTCAGCGGCTCTCGCAGGGCTTTCCTTACGTGTGTGTGGGGAAGGTGTGCACACCCTCCGAGGTGCCGCGCAGCTGCGCGGCCTTCTCCAGCCTCACCGGCTTGGCTCGGCTCGGCTCGAACTTGCCGTGCTTGTGGTCCGTGCTAGGCTGTGCGCGGGCTGTGCGCTTGCCGGGGAGGCTTTGGTCGCGTTTAAGGTAACTGTGTCTCCGTGTGTGCCCGTGTGATGAGCTGTGGCGACAGCAAAGGCTGTGCTTTTAGTGTCTTTATAAGCTTATGGGGACATCTTAAAAATCGCTGCGTGAGTTGCCTTAGGAAGAATGTAAACATGTATTTTTGTAATTTTAAGTGGGTCCATCCTGATAGTGTTTCCTGTGTGCACTGCCTTTGCCCTTCAGTATATCAGATGCTGTGTGTGGAGTAAAGTTGATTGAAATAATATGAAGAAACTGCGAAAATAATGATTTGTTTTTTTTTTTTTTGTGGAGAAATTGAAGTTTTCCCCCTCTTCAGTGGAACCAGAATTGAGTCTCAGGTGATCAGGAATGATAGCATGTATATTGCGGTGTTTTACTTCTGTTACATCCACTAATAATTTTTAAAGAGCTGAGACTAGTATAGTTTTGTTGGTGTGGAGTACTGCCAGTTCACAGATATAAACAAGTTAGCCTCTGGGTTGTGAGTGATTTTGTATAAAGGCTTGAAATACCTGGCTGGAAGGATGATGAAGTGATCCCTGTCAGTCAAGGTAAATAATAACAGAGTAAGAGAACAGTCTTGGTTTATGTTAATGATTTGATTGCTGTTGGCAGTCAAGTAGGAAACAGTTCTCTAAAATCTTTAAATGATCTTAGAGCAGTTAGTAATAAGTGGTATGGAGCTGTTGAGCATCCTGGACTGTGGGTTACATTGGCTCTGTCTATCACAGATTGCATTCTGAATCATTCTAAAGAGTACCAAAGAGAACATTACAAATGCCGTACCAGGCTATACTGAAGTGTCACAGGGAAATCTTGCAGTGATGCTTCCCTAGAATACCCTCTCCAGGAAGCTGCGGCTCAAGGATTCCTGTGGGTAGAAGTGTTGCCTTTGTTCTTGACCGACACAAAGTTTGTTGTTCTTTCTTCAATCTTATACTGTAGTTTTTTCAGTCTCTGAGGAACTAGGTAACCAAATGAAGCATTCTACAGACATTATTAATCACTGATAAGATGGTCATAGGGCAAGTTCTTGTTTGCAAAGGCCCGTGCATAGGAGTTATACTGAGGGATATTAATTTTCGAAGTGGTTTTCATGCATTAGGCTCTGTGATAATACATTTGATATGAAGCTTGATATTTATAATGAAAAGAAAAAGGCAAAGAGTGGTATCTTAATGAAATGGATTTGAATTAATTTTCACTGAGTTGAGAGAAGGCCACAAATACAATGTATTCTCAGCTTCACTGGATTTTTAAGTAGAGAATTAAGAACACAAACTGAGTTTATGCCATTCTGTACAGCTGAAGAATGTTCACAAACTTTCAAAGCCCATGTTGTATCATGGTAGTTAATATAAATAAGGTAAAGAATGCTACAGTCACTATTGTGGTGATAAATTTTAGTTCACCACAGACTCTTAATGACAGAAACTGCAGCATGTTACTTAAAAATATCTTCATATTTTTAATTGCTTAATTTTGTGTGTTTGTGAAAACTTTCATGACAGAATTGTTCTTGCATTGGGATTTGTTTCTCCTAGTGCCAGCTCCCGTATGATACCTAGAGCCTCACATCCTCTTTAAAGACAAGCTTGTCAAAATTCTGGAAATCATCAACTCATAGTATCCTGCACATGCAGAGCAGGCTTATTTCTGTTTTCAAGGCTTGAGAACAATAAAAATGACATTTGTCACCCCACAAATCGATAACGTAACTGGGACATGCATCCATTTCTTTTCAGTTCTGAAAGTTTGAGAAGATGAGTGTTAGTGGTGTGTTAGATTACAAATGAAGGTACTTGGAGTGGGCGTGAAGTGGTGTAATGAGGCAAGAGAGCAACCCGAGTAAGTGTCCCTGCTGTTGTGCATCCAAAAATTCCTTGCTTTTTCTTTTTCTGATGGCTTATTCAGTACATTATATAAATTATCCATATGGTTGAAATAGCCACTTTGGTTATCCGTGCCATCAAATAGAGCCTGTATTTGTAGTTTAGCCTCTAATTGCTCTGCTACATGATTGTTGTGACTAAAGAAACATATGGCAAACTGTTGGGAGAAGGCCGAATAAGCTGAAATATACATCTCGTACTTACTTGAAGCATAAGTACCAGAAGTTGTTCAGTGTTCCAGTGCTACCTGTTTTCTCTTAGCTTCTTGCCTGCCAAAACGGAGAGCTGTGAAAATACATTGGTGCTCATATATTAGAACCTGGGCCATTTGGTTCAAACTTTTACTTACCAGAACTAGATTAATTTAATTTACATGAGAAGATAATTTTTGACAGTCCAGATTGTTACTGGACTGATGTGAATGAAATCTTTGGCTAAACCACTAAAAGCATAACTAGTGTTTACTGAGGAGAAGGCTGGAAGGTTTGCAGTCTAAGGGTCTGATCCTGCATACAGGTTTAAAGTATAAACTCTGTCGTGGATTAAAATGCAGCAGAATCTTCTGGATCACTGGTAAAAGTGCTCTGTCCTGTGGTATTTAATTACCTGAATAATTTTTCTTTCAGGCAAGATGTCAAGTTGAAACTGTTACCTGTGTTTTCTGAGGTGAGGCTCTTAAATTAAGGACAGCAGTGATGAAGAGCAGCAGGTCAGGAACTGCTGTTTTAAATACAGCCCGCTGATAATCTTTTATAAACCAGGAATTTTTCTGGATTCTTTAAAATACTCTGTTGAAGACGGAAAGATATCCAGAATTGTTAGATGTTTCCAAGAAGAAATCAGTGGGACACTGTAATTTCTGAAGAAACCTGAATTTATATGTATTAAAAAAAAATGTCAGCAACCAATGGAAGAAGAATCAGAAAAAGGAGATACGCTTTAGAGCTCGATTGTGAAGTCACTTGTACAGCTGGAATTTCAGGGAGATAACACTAGGCTCCAGTACTTTATTTGCATATTTATTGTGTTAATATCCATTTTCCAAGACACCCAGCCTTCTACACAAAGTGCTTGATTTGTACCTAATTAGATAATCAATATAAAATTAACAAATTGATCTCAGAGATACCAATCCCGTTGCCCAAGGCAGTGGCTGACTTCAGTGGAGATGACATTAGAGCTCCAGTAGCCTTCAGTCATAGTTCTGGCTCTGGCTGTGTTGATCATTCTGCAGGCAGGTTGTTCTCAGCCCGAGGAGACCACCTGTGAGTGCTGCATTCCAGCTAAAGGAGCACAACATGCTGGGACTGACTAAGCCCGAAGTTAAGATGCCACAGTTGAAACACAATTCTCTAAGGGTTCTGCCAACATGAGAATTTAGACAAAGTATTCTTAGTTATGCTAAGCTGTGGTTGGAAAGAGTTGTGCAAAACTTCATGGATGGCTTTTCCCCAGGGAGACAGTGATAGTGCCTAATCTTACGTATCCAGGGGCATTAAATGTCACAATCAGTTTTAGATTTTCTTTAGTTAATAATTTCATTCAGATGAAATGACTACGGATTTTCTGTGTTCATTTCTCTGGTTGTTTTCTTGCATTAGTAGCACATGAAAAAATGTCTTCTTTGATCTAATCACCACAGGTATCAGATGTACTCCTGTTTGAATTCTCATGTCGCATGGGCTTTTGGGTATAGTGGCAAACAATTTTGATGTTAGTTATGTTTATGGTTAACAATCTTATTAGCTTCTTTAAACAACAAACTGTACTCATGTTTTTTTGCTTTGCCAACTGTTTTCAGAGTCTGACCTTTTGTTTTTTTAAAACACTTTTTCTAGATGTTCGGGAAATACATCAGTCAATCTCATCTATTTTCTGCACCTCATTGTCATACCTGAGACTGACTCTTCTGTGAAAGGTTGATAATCCTGGGTTTGACTTATTTTTGGTAGAGATTGACACACAGCTTACTACTATTTTCTTTAAAGGATTCAGAATCTATTATGAACATTTATTAGTAGCTAAAGAATTTCTAAATAGCAGACACTTAAACAGTTCCTGACACCAGTATTCAGATTTTAACGTTTTTGGGCTTTCATATTCTGAAAGAAGCTTTTATGCTTCTCAAAACGCTCTGTTAAAAATAAGTAGCGAACTCTTTGGTTAATATAGAGTGAGATCATTCCTATGAGGCTTCTTGCATCAGTTGCAGTAACTGTGAAATCCCAGTTCTGTTGCTTGGAATAGCTGTAAATCTTGGACATAACCCAGGAAAGCCCACACAAAGGGCACGTGAGAGAAAAACAAGAAATAACATGGAAATTTTCAGATTTTTTTTTTGTTTTGCTTCTGTCTTGAAGTGATTTTGAAATAACTCAGGGAGGAAGTTAGTTTTCTAAATATTTACTTAAATATTGCTTTTCATTTTCCTTTTTTTTCCCCAGAGCTTTTGGAAGGCCTTTCAAAGGGGAGAAACAAGGAAGTTCATAAATCTGAAAAGACTGATCAAATCAGAGATTTTTTTTTTTTATATACAATGACTGAAGGTAAAACAGTGGGTTGGATATTAATTTTTCTTAAAATTTGAGCTGTTTTTGATCAATATATCAGCTGTATTAGGTTTATTTTGCACATTGGAAAAAAGATGTTTTTGAAATCTGACTTTTTTGTATTTTGTTCCAACACTTGTAAAATTTTTTAGTGCGTAATTGAAGTTCTTAATATTTATTTTTTTAAACACTTGGGAAAGTTTGAGCATTTGTGAATGTGGGAAAGTTTGAGCATTTGTGAATGTGGGAAAGTTTGAACATTTGTGAATGTTTAAATTTAGGTCTTTCCAGATTGGTGAAGTTAACAACAGAGGGCATCTGGGGTCTAACTATTACAATTGGAAAGTGAGAGGGACTGCTGAAGAGTTGAAGTCACTGGATCACAAGTGAAAATCTGTTTGTTCTTAGCTTACTTGGAAGTCACAAAATTCAGGTAAAGCATTGCAGTTGAACAATTCATAGCTATCCTTGGAATTCAGATACTTATAAATGAGGCTTGGCAGTGTGAGAGATCATTACTACCAGACACACATAAAGCTGTTCTGGCTGCGTTTTTGAATCAGTTCTTCTGATTGGTCTTGTGAATACGTGAAAGACCATGAAAAATAATGGTTATATGTAATGGATTAGGTTAGATCAAGGACTTGTGCAGTGCAACAGCAGCCTGTCATCTCAATGGGAGTATGTTTGTCCTCCAAAAATTGGAAAAGCTCTGAAATTCAGCTGTTCTGTAGTTGTCAGTGCTCTGTCAATTTTGCTTTTTTTCCTTTTCAGTTAGAAATTGTGCCACAATAGTTTCTAGATTACAGGGCAGTTGTGTATTCTGGTTATCCAAGGATCTTTTGGAGGATGCTGTACAGCTGCTTCATCTGTTCTTGGCATGGTCTTGATGCAGTGTGGTATGGTGGTAAGAAGCCAATCATGAGGTTTGTTCATCTTTGGAGAGAAGATGTTTCACTGGCAAAAATGCCACAGTAAAATCATAGATTCCAATATTAACAATCGCCTTGGAGCCCCAAGGACAGTTTTCCCATAACTTCTGTTTAATATTGACATTCCTAGTTTTCCTTGATAGATTTCAGATGGACAAACTGAAGAGAGGTAGGGTGGCTTCAGGTTGGTCGTGCTGGTTGGGTGGATGAAGTGATAGAGGTGGTCTTTGCTGTCTCCTCAGATCTTCCTCACCAGCCTCACAGTGTCACTTTGACCTTGTCCACACAGCTGGCCTGGTCTCTCATTCTTCAGACTGGGTTACTGCCTTGAAGATAAAGCCTAGACTTTTTTTTTTTTTTTCTCTTTTTAATGCAGCAATTCTGCAGATCCCAGTGACAGCTGTTACTGTCCTCTGCCCTTCAGATCTGTACCTACACCTGAGTGGCATCAACATATCCCCTAGCTCATTTCCATTTTCTCCTGACTAATATATATAACAATATATGTATCTATTTAGAACTTCTGTTGGCTTTCTACAGTACCCGCTCCCAAGAAGTGTCCCTGCAGTTTGTGACAAATTCTTTAATTAACCTAGACTTTTAGTTTGTCTTGGAAAAGACTCGTCATCTTCTGGGGTGGCAGTTCCGTATCATCCACGTAATCTCATGGTTAACAGCAAAACACTGCTTTATGATGTTGTCTAACATACTGTAATGCTTTTCAGTTATCCTTCTCCAGCATTGTTGTTTCCTGGATATCAGCATCGCTCTTCTCTTCTAATTCTAAAAACATGAGTCCTTAGTTAAACTCTCTTGTCAGATCTTGTTAGTTCTCTGGATGAAAAGTAGTGTTGGAGTATTATCTGACAGAATAATGTGATGAAAATAAAATACTATACTTGTCCCTTAGAATGTTAAGAAGAAATTATGGCAGATTTATGCATACATTGGGGGTTTTTTTTGTGGAGGATGGTTGTACAAATTTGTGTCCAGAAAGGACCTATTATGCTGAAAATTACGACAGCAAAGGCTGAAACCAAGCGAAGGAAAATAACTGGCCAATGTTTCCAGTAGTTCCGTGGTATGGGATAAAATGCTGATGAAACAATACAAATCAGTAACTTCGGGGATTAGCGTGTGCCTCAGAGCTTTATCTATAAAGAATGATATAATTATTGTAATAGGAAACTTTCTGACCCCTACTGTGTTGCATTTGTAACATTTTGATAGCTCGCACCATTCTAGAGAGGTAAAATTGGAGTAGAACTCATAATCCCATGAATTACTAAAGTCCACTGTCAAGTTTCACAGTGATCCTATTTTAATTTGTCTCTTCAGTGAAGGGGCCACTGAAACAGCAATTCTGTTCCAGGCGTTTTCATCTCTACGTTGCCTGGTTTAAAAGAAAAAACCACAATGGCTGACTAAAAGACAGTGGCAAACTGTTTTGAAAATGGTTCCTCTTGTGCTTATGTATTAACAAAACTGGTGATATGAGTAGAACCTTTCCACATTTTTAAGTCAGCCTTGGTGTTAACTCTCCTTTTATTTTTCTGAAAGTAGAAAGAAGATTTTTTTCATAGTTGTTTTTTAGCTTAATATACATGCTCAAATAGTTGGAAGTGACTTAAAGGAGAACAATTGAAATTATTTTGTGCTTTAGCTCTTGTTGAGTCATTTACTATTAGATTTTTTCCTCAAATGTTGAAAGTTACTGTAATGAGGGACTACTCACTAAAGTGTGTAGTAGATTCTACATATAGAATCTCCCTGACTTGTATTTTGTGTTATCTTTTATCTGTGCTATTACTTTGCCCTGACTTGTTTCTTGAAGAGATGCACATAAGTTTCTGCACAGCTTTCATCAGCATTGTCTGACTCAGCACTGTTCACCTGGAAGATAGGCAGTAATTTGGCTTTGTTCTTGTTCTTCAGAAAGATACTCTTGTCAAATGGGAAATAACCCATAATAGGCTCACATGGAAAAATTGTTGCTTTCATGGAAATTTTAGTAGGCGCTTTTTAACTGAGTGCAGGGCTGTTGGTGTTGAAAAGCTAATCTTAAACTTCAGCAGACTTGTAGAGTGGGTTGTGAAGTACTCTATTCTCCTCCTTCAGTGGT
This sequence comes from Vireo altiloquus, assembly GCA_013396875.1. Classification (NCBI taxonomy): domain Eukaryota; kingdom Metazoa; phylum Chordata; class Aves; order Passeriformes; family Vireonidae; genus Vireo; species Vireo altiloquus. Next base: position 136,624 of record VZRF01010477.1, on the reverse strand, counting down.
AAAAAACTTTGTGTGTGGTTTGGTTATTGGGTTTGGGGTTTTTTTGGTTGGTTGTTTTTTTTTTTCCCCTCTTAATTCTAACTCCTGAATGCCACAACCTTTATTAATGAAAGCACCATAGGAAGATATTTGGTTCCAGCTGAAAGCTGAAATTATAGCCATGAGTAACAAGTTTTTGTGCCCCTGGAAAGAGTGAGAAAGAAGTAATGAAAACTACTTTGCAATATAATTGACCTTTTATTATAAATAGTTAGCATGTTTCATCCCTGTGAATAGTATTTTGTCCATTAGGCATTCTGGAGGCCACAAACAGCATGTAGCAACAACAAAAGTAAGCTCCTTGTCATAATGGGGTTACATGGTAAAGCACTGAGTAGCATCATATTCAGAATTCTTTACTGCAGTTTATATTCTTCCATTAGGGACTGTGCTTATTTTCCCCTTATCTAATACACATTTACAACTTCCCAGGTACAGCTGATGTTTCTCTTCCCCCATGCACCTTGGCGAAGAGCCTGGCTTCGTCGTTTTTATGATTTAGTTTTAGGCATTTGGATATTTGATGATAGGTGCTCCAAAGCTTTCTCTAGGCTGAACAATCTCAGTCTTCAGCCTGTCGCCACAGGATGTGTTCCAGCTGACAGCTGTCTTTGTGGCCTTCCACTGAACTTGCTTCTGTGGACGCTTCCTAGCGTGGATCCAAAAGCAGACCTGGTAGTGGCAGATACCGGAGTAATGGCTTGTGCATGATGCAGAGCAATTGCTTCCCTCTGTCCACTGGCTGCACTTTGGCTTCCAAAGCCTGGGAAGCTGTTAGCTCCCCTTGCTGCCAGGGGCTCTCTGATTTATGTCTTGCCAGGACCTCCAACTTGTTTTTGGGGGGGATGCTCCCCAGTAAATTGGTCTTCAGGCTATGCTCTCATGACATTTTTGTGGGCCCTAAGTTATTCTGAATGGCAACCCTGGCCTCCAGTGTGTCTTCTACACCTGTAAGTGTAGTGTTTGTGGATTTACTGAGTGCACTGTGTGCTCTGCCAGGTCACTGTAAAGGAGATTAAACAGGATTGGGTCCCTAACCTATTCGCTTATAACTCTGGGCAGATTGTGAACCGTTAAGAGCTGCTATTTGAGCCTAATGATGGAGGTGTTTGGGTTTTTAATCAGGTAGTAGTTTACCCACCCACACTGTAACTTAGATCAGGTTAGGTGCAAAGATGCTGTGGGAGAGATTGTTGAGTATTCCTAAAATCAAGGTGGATGACACCAATGATCTCTCATCCACAAATCTTGTCATTTTCTGACAGAAGGCAGTCATATTGGTCAGGCATGATCTAAGCTCTGTAAATCAATCCTGGTGATTCCCAATCACTATCTTCTCCTTCATATGCCCAGAAATGACATCCAGGTATGTCTGAACATATTGTGGGAGTAGACTAACAATGAAAGTAGGCTGGACTGTGATGCTTTCTTTCCTCGGGATCCCTCAGAGTTGGTAACTGGTAGGCTGTGCATAATCCCTCTCGTGCTCTTCTTTTCTGGATGCCCAGTTGCTGTTCATCTGTAGGTGATGAGTGTGTGCATCCTGTCACAGGATGGAGCACCTGCATCTTGGGAATGTGGTGATGAATAAGCTGGGACTTCATGTGACCCGGGGGAACAAGTTTGTTAGGAACAGGATGTTGCCACTCGAGTGATTCTTGCCCCCTGTGTGGGTGTGCGAGGAATGCACAAGGTAAGAAGGTGACAGCAAAAGTGACAGTAAGTTTAATAATTATATTGGCTTGATCTAATGCATGTTAATGATTATACTGGTGGTCTGCTTATAGCTTTGCCCTGGGTTCTTTTCTGTATTGATTTAGTTCCATAATCTTGCCATTAGCTTGACAGTAACAAGTAATGCATGTGCATTATGTCAGTGTCAGTGAGGGTGTGAAAAATCCATATTTGCCTCCTAATATGCCTTTAAAGTTTCTTCTTCTTTTTTGTAGTTGTTTGCCTTTTTTGTTGTTGTTGTTTTTTTTTTTTTGCTACTGTTATTCTGCTTTTACAACTTCTCTAATTATGTCATGGCTTTTTTTCTGCTAATCACTATTTTGATATTCCCTTATTACTCATAATTTTAGGTGGTCTTTAGAAAACACCAGCAACTTATGCAGTAAGATCCACAATAAAAGAGGCTTGATTTGCACATAGTAAGAAGCAAAGAAACCTGATTGTATGACCCTGAATAGGGAGTTCACAATCACTTATTGGGGAATACAGTGTTTCTTGGATCTTGTCATTAGCACCACTTGCCTTAGTGGTTCAGGTGTTTAATTCTGCAACTTCTGTTATTGATGAACAGTTGCATGATGAATTATGCATAGTAATATCAAAATAATTTTGATGATAGTTGTCCTTAGTTTTGTCCTGGTTAGAACTATACATTTAGATATTCCTTTTTAGTACCTGCATTGTTTTTTTAGGATCTGAAAACCCCCTTCAGAGTAAGGTTATAAATATATTTAATAAAACATTTCTACAGGAGCAGTAGCTGAACTGTTACATTCTACAATTTAGAAATGTTCTGGTAAACAGCCTATCAGCAGTGAATTAAGCACCATAAAATATTTTGAATGGCATGTATAATTATCTCATTACTTTAATGCTTCCAACAGTGTTTAATTGCAGTAAGACTTTAATACTTTAAGGAAAAGATCCTAATAGTTGGCAAATCGTTGTCAGTATTTTAACTCAATCTTACATGTATTCCAAAATCGTACTGGCATTTTCTAAACTGAGACTGAAAAACGCATATGGGGGAAAAAGTCAAATGCTAAAAGATAAATAGTAAATAGTACCTCTGTAGTAAATTTTATATACCTAAGTTCTTACTTTTCTCTGTAATGTCTGTCTCTCACATTTTAGGAATCTGGTTTTATGCTTTACTTGTGACGTGTAAAATCACGTTTTCCTCTTGTTCGGTTTAGTAAATATTTTATTTTTGCAAATAAAAGATTAACATGCAAATACAGTATCTGTAGAATATTACATTTGGAGATGGACAAATGATTCAATGTATTTCACAATCACCTAGCTCTGTACTTTAACCTGAGAGGAATAACTAGGCCTTTGGAAAGAAGGCAGTTAAGTGATTTCGTAATCATTCATGCATTATAGCAATAATACTGACACACACAAGCATAAAAACTGTTTTTGCAGTGTCTTCCTGATCAAATACAATGATCTTCAGTGGGCTTTCTTATATAAGGAAAGACCACCTAAATAAGTAAGGTCAAATGAAAGCAGGATTTTAAGACATTAAGGGTCGTTGGCACACTGATTTTAAATAGATAATATACAGATTAAAAAGTTACTATGTATATGTCCTTTTGTGGTATTGAGTAATTTTGTAATTTTGTTTTTTATTGATTGAGGGAGGTGTTGACTTAGAGTATGTTGACTCAATTCCAGCTTATAATTACATTTTGTTTGTATAAAAACTCCTGTAGTACCAGTTAAATAAGTTGCCTGTCAATTTCTTAGGCATTTTAAGTTTTCTCTATTTAAAGATTGCTGCAGTTCAGAAATGTTTGAAGTTATTTGTATTTTGTTGGGAACCCTGTGCTTTGAATTTACTGAACAGATTTTAATCCTTGTAACTAAAAATGCCAACTCTCTTTTAAGAGACTGTATTTTTACAGTAATGGTTTATGATCTAGTGGTCTGACTTTACACAGAATACCAATGTATATGAGGTCTAGTGTCACACAATTAACCTAAAAGTTAAGCTATCATTGGAAAATAAAAGAGACGCTTAAATTTTTCACTTCAACCCATCATAAAGAGGAAGACTAAGGCCTCGTTAGAGAGATTCTTGTGACTGCTGTCCTAAGAGAAGTTTGTAACAGAGAGCCTGAAGTAGGCAAGTCACAAGAGTGGTGTTGGTTCACGTGAAACAGAAAATAAAAGCTCTGTTCAGTGGAAACTGAAAGGAATCATAGTTCAGACTAAGAGAATGCTGAGGAGCATTGCTGAGGGACATAAATAACAAGTTTCTGGCCAAGAGAGAGTATTTCCTTCTGCTTGTAAATTCTCTATTTACAATATAAGATCAGGCAGGTTGCGGGAGCAGAGCATGAAAAAAACTCCTTTGTGAAAAATTCTGGATTAGGTTTGGATACAGGCAATTTGCACTGGGCAGATGGTAAGCAAGTGATGGGCAAGGTAATTGTATTGCTGAAGTGTTATGACATGAAATGGGCAAAATGGTAATTCGTACCAAAATTATTAGGTGCCCTTGTTTCTGTGACATCGTGACACGAATTGTTCATCAACTTGTGCATGTTCCAGTCCCACTGGACCCAGCATCTCTGTGCATCTCATTCTGTTATCATCTGCTTACACCTTTTCCCTATGTGGGATTTGGGAGAGCATTTGTGGTGTGATCTGCAATCCTTCCCCATTTTAGCAGACCACCAATATCTGGTGACATTTTAAGTGCTTTAGGACTGGCTGTTTATATTATGTAGTTGGCAAGATAAGGGAAACTTATATACATTACTAATTGAATTTAAGAGTGAAAAAAGTGCGCTTTGATGTATGCAAACTGATGAAATGTTTACGTGCAACTCTGTTAAAAAAACCCAAAACAGTTCTGGTGATAATTGCTTTCCACTTTGCTTAGCTTCAAACGTACAGAGTCTGGAGTGCTTTTAGCTTGTGTTTTTAAACCTTCTTGCTAGATACTATGAAGCCTGTGGTTTTGGGGGTGGAGCTGTGTTTCTTATAAGGGTGTTGTTTTCTGAGTGAACATTGTGTGCTTCAAAATAGTGAATGGGGAAAACACTTTTTTTTGGTTGGTGTGTTTTTGGTTTTTTTTTTTTTTTTGTCCTTAGCATTGCTGAATATTTGTTGGAGGCACTGGCATTCATTTTGGCAGATGCTCAGACACCAAATTGAGAATGGATTTACTAGTAAATACTTACCTATAAACAGTAATGCGTTAGTGTTACTGGAGGCACCAAAAGAAAGTAGAGTGATGAAAATAGTAGCTTAGTGAAGCTTAGTGAAGGCAAGTTTGGTCATTCAGAACTATTTTAAGGTCTTAAAATGCCTCATACTAAATATTAGAGACCACAGTGGGGAAATGCTGAAATAAAGAAGGGATTATTTATTTAGGAGTGAAAGACTCTAGCTACACCATCTCAAACCTATCATAACTGCTAAGTTAAATAGCTGAATTTCCACTTAAAAATGTATTATAAATTAGCTAAAACCTATTGGTATAACTTAATTGATTACAATTCAGTGAAAGCTGGTTTAAGTATGATGCTACATTAAATAAAAGACCCATTGCTTTCACTGATAACTAACTTACATGAGTTCTAAATGACAGGTTTTGATTCAGGTATAGTCACTTGTATTAATGACTGTATTTATGCCATAAGTTGTTGTTGTTTGAAAGTGCTGTAGGTGAGTTAAGAGTTGGATTGTAGTAGGCTGGGTATTGTTTGAGGTATTGTTTGAAGTGAGAAGAATTCAGCCAAACCAGCTATCTCTTTTCTGAAAGTTTTTAGCTCTCTTAAGATGTGAGATGAGAAGCATTATTATCAATTGAATCAATGATGTGATGCACACACAGATTGCTGGAAGAGTTTGTTACATAGTTTGTTCTGTGGAAATGTGATATAAAGTTTCAGTCGTAGACTGTGGAAATACTACTCATTAGTGTTTCCGTGGAGGAGTGTTAACTGCAGAGTGTTTGAGGAGGGGATTTTAAGGACTCTTTAGGAATGTAGTCTTAGAGGAGTGTTATGAACACAGCAGTTGGTTTGTACATGATTTGGGAAAAAGGGGTGAAAGAAACTTGAAGAGCTTTGTATGAACCCCCTAACCTATCCAGTGCTGAAAATTAGGTGTCTCAGAACTTTACCCAATGTAGCCAATGAGCAAAGGCTCCTGAAAGTCAATATCCATCCAGACAAAGTGTGTTTCACTGCTGTTTGGTTTCTGGAGCTGCGGAGGGCAGAGGTGGGCTTTGTGTGTCTCCTGAGGGCTCACAGTGCTCACAAACTTACAGAAGAGCTGGTCAGCCAAGACCCTGCCGTGCTGTGGCTGGGATGGAGATCAGCTCCAGCTCTTTCCCAAAGGGTTCTCAGACCTGTGTTTCCTGCTGCAAGGAGCAGGCTGCCAAGGTACAGGGTGTTGAGCAGGAGTCATGCGCCCTTTCTTCAGTAAATGTGTGTCTTTGTGCAGAGAGAGTTACAGTTTTCCCTTACTTAAACTGGTCCCTTACAGGATAAAGGGAGAAAGCTTAGAGTGAGGAATAAAGTCTGTTTGTCTAGTATCCTACATGCCAGTGAAATCCAGCAGGCTAAAAGCTATCATATTTCATTTTTGTTCCCCCATTCCAGAGTATTGTTGGGTTTGTGATTTTGTTTTGTTTGGGGCTTTGATTAGTTCATCCTTTTTTAAAGTTGTCAGTGAATATACAGATTCAGAAAAAGGTAGGCCCTCTCTGTCCCCCCTGCCCCTTCTCACCCCAGTGCTCCAGGTACACTGTTTAGAAATACAGATTGAAATATCCCCGAGCAAAAGGAGTGGCCTGTGTCATTTGGGGCTGTTCTGCCATGGTAAGAACCATGCCATACATCCAGTCCCTGAAATACAGTGGTCAGACTCTTGCTTTCTATCTTGAACACAGCTAGGTTTTCTCTTCTCCTCTGGTTCTCTCAGAGCCCTGCTCTCCTGATGTTTAGAAATATTGTGACTTAGTTTAGATTTATATGTGTGCAGTGTGTATTTTCTCCTCCTCCAACACTCATTTAGCTTTGCTTTACTTAGAGCTGACATGTCATAAGCTTTTAGTCTTATCTCTAAGAGGTTCCTGTTGCTCCCCTCATCTTTGCATCTGTTCTAGTAAAAAATTCATGTTGTTAAATACGGCTGACCAGAATTGTACCTTCCGTTCAGCTGGTGTTATGCTAGTTGCTTGTGTGATGACTTTAATTCTTCCCTATCTTAGCTGGAAATACTTCCTCATGGTACAGTGTAGGTCTGTTTGTCTGTCTTTTTTCTTAATCTATTTTTTCCCCTTGCCAGATCACATTGGTGACTCACAGTTACCCTGTGATCAAGCCAGACTGATCTTTCCCTTCAGTATTGTCTAAAATGATCCCTGGTTTCCCACATCCTGTGTGAGTGTGCTAATCACAAGCTTATTATCTCATGGTATGGGTGAGCTTCTACTATAGCTGTTTAGCAGGAAAAAAAAAGTGGGGAGTGGGTTGTTGGAGTGTTTTTCGCTCTGTCTTGTGATTATCTTGAGCCCGATAGTTCACATTTTATGTGTTTGAGACAAAGTTGGCTGAATGAAGACCTAGGATGTCAGAGAAACAACCTCATTGCAGATTGATGGGGTTCTGGTGTAAAATCATGTGAAGCTGCTTGGCCGTGTCATCGTAGCTGGAGTATTACTTTGCATGACTGATGGCAGAACTTGAAGTCCATGAAGTGCATGTAAAATAAGAAAGGAGCTGTGTGTTGTGATAACAAACACTGGCATTATGTAGTAGCTGAGGACGGGTTTTCAGAATTACAACTCTGGATTTAATTTTCTAACGTTTGCCAAAGCTTCTCACGTGGGCTGTGAGTAATTTTTTATATATTGTCCTTAACTTATCTCTGCCTTTGCTCTGTATCTGTAATATGGGAGAAAGGTTTACCTTCTGGTCATGTGTTTTGTCTACTTATGTTGCAAGACTTTTAGGGAAGGAACTTCCTCGCTATCTTTGCATACTGTCTGAAAATCCCCTCTTGGCTGGAGTTTGTGGATCCTGTCACAAATGCTGGCATTTGAAACATTTTATTTTTTTAAAAAATGTTTAGTTAACAATAAAATACTTCACAAGTGCAACTTGTTTGAGAACAAGAGATTCTTGTGATGGGTGCCACAAATATTATATACAAGCTTACTTAACTTCTAATCGTATTTGAGGATTGTGGATTTGAGATACATTTTGGTAATCATGCCTGAAAGTGAATACACTGCTACTCTTCTTACTGAAACATATTTTCTTACTCCTTTATTTTGATATGTTGCTGAAGTTTGTTGTCTTTTTCTTTTGTACACTTATAAATGGTAAACTACATTGGAAAATCATGCTGAAAAAACAAGTGTTTAGCCTGTCATATGCTTTTGTCTTCCTTTTAACATCAAACAAACAATCTGGTTTTCTTTTCATGAAAGAAGGGGAGATAATGGTCTTGTGTACATTTAGAACTTTCTCATGTTCAAATGGAAATTTTCCCCTGGGTCTGTAATTGTTCTCTTCAATAGTTACTCAGTAATGACTGTTTCTATATTGGCTTTGAATGTACCCCTGATAAAGATTGGGGAAAACAACATTAGCGTGTGACATTTAAAATTTAGATAAAAAGAGACAATGCTTAAGTATGAGACACGAGTTCTTGAAAGCATATTTAAAGAAGCACACAAGTACAATAATTATGTCAGGGTGATGTTTCTCATGCAGATTTCAGCTGCTGTTACTCATTAATTATTTAAAATTCCAAGTGCAACACCTCACAGCTGAGTGACTGTAACCTACGGAGTCTCTGACCTAAACAATTAAAGCCAAAACATCTAGATTAAAGTTCAGTTTGAAAAGAAGATGAATTGATTGATTTATTTCTCAGCTTTACAATTATCCTTAGCAAAAAATTAATTTTGCTTTCTCTTCTCAGATGGGAAAGCAAATTGGTGTATCATCACCAGAGAAAATCCCAAACTCGGTTCATATTTGTGTTTCCAGATAGGCATTTATGAGACCAGAAAAATGGCTTCTCTACAGCTTTCTGAGTTGCTTTGTTCTTAAATTTATTTACTGATTTCAGAGGAGTTTACAAATCTTTACTTAAGCTTCATGAGGTGTCACTTGCAGCTTGCATAGCAAGCCATTTCTAACTGGAGAACTGTCTTGTGTTAATGGACTGTGGATAATGCTAAGCTGTTAGGAGGCTGCCACATGAACTTTGAACCTTGTTGGATGTCTTCAGCACACTTACAAATTGAAATACTGAGGATTGAGTCATCATCAAATTATTTTAAAAAGTACATTAAGAGCATAGTTTCATGTATGAACGCTCACACAATAAGGTTAGGCAAAAGAAGGCAAAAAGAAGTGACAAATAAAATGCACAAGAAGACAGAAATACAAGCATATAGTGAAGGATGCATTTTTCCCGTGTCAGAAAAGAGACATTGGGTTTTGTGCCTCTTTGGCAGTGTGTTTATGGGAAGGAAGGGAGGGACATGACTGTCGAGAAATAGGCTGGGCTGAAGAGAGTCAACTTGGAGTATGGTGAAAGTCAGACCCTTTCACAATATCAGTATTGATGCCAAATGTTACAGAGGAGAATCTACAGGAAGTCCATCTGTTGGTTGATATGTTTGCAATATAGATAACATAAATTAAGTCAGAAGAGAGAGAGACAAAGATCGGGGCGAGAGAGATACTTTTCCTTCTTTTTTTTTTTTTTTTTAATTGAGAAGGATATAGTGATTCAGTGTTATCTCACAGCACAGTTAATGCTGTCTGAAGAGGGTGAATCATCTCCTTGTCCCATCTGTCGGTCTGTTGAGTATGTGAGGAGCGGGCACACAGTGCCTTTAATTCATGGATGTTTAGAACCGCAGGTGTGCATTTTGTCATCAGTCTCTACAAATTGTTAATGAAATTTGGATCGTCAAAGTGCCTGTGTTCTCTGGGAAGCTGAGGTGACCTCACTCACTTTGAAGGGGAGAATATACCACTCACCATTTGGAGAGGGCTTGTTTTCCCAAGGAGAGAACGGGGAAAAAAAATGTGAGTTATCGAATGTATCTTGGTTTTATTCTCTTGATATTTTTAAATTTTTATGTGAAAGCAGGTGCTAGGTCGTGTCTGTTTTCAGAGTACCTTAATCTCAGAAACTGACAGTCTTCAAGTAATAAACAATTATAATTGTCTGTATAATTTCTCAATTGATTTTTTTTGTCCTCTGGTACTGATAAGATTATTACTTTGGCCTGAAATTATCCATGATTTGAATTTGAATTTTTTTCTTTTTTTTTTCATTTTCCCAGTTAGTACTACTCATTTTCCTAGTTAATACAGTTAATATAACACTTGGGTTATATATCCTTGTGTGGTGTTTCATATTTTTCAAAACTACTTAAGAATTTAGGAAAAATTTCTATTTTTTAGTTGTTGACTCATTGAGGTGAAAGGTTGAAGTTCACAGCTGTGGAAGTATATTCCTAAAGGAAATATGGTACTCTAGAAGCCATGATGGTGGAAAGCACTGGTCTTAGGAGTCTACCGCCTATCTAGGTCTACAAATACCTAGAATGAGGTTATGATGTGTCTTAGTTCTTAAACTTTATATCTTTCTCAGTCCCTTTTTTCCCCCCTTTTTTTTTTCCATTAGATAATTTATTTTACTGTAGTATCAAATTATTTTGTCTCTGGAGCATACAGATGCTGGAAAAAAGAAAGATGATCGTGTCTGGTTCTTTTTGGAGAGCTGGGAAATTGGTCCTTGCTTCAAGGTTTTGTATGCCATGCAGACCTAAACCTATATGGAAAAAATAAATAATTCCCAGCCTATTTTGTTGAGTTGTCCTGTGTAAAAGATAGTATGTAGCAAATTAAATGAACTTGTCAATGTTAGTGACTGAGATAAAAATAGACAAATCAGTCTTAATTTCATAGGAGGGCTCAATTTTCCTTTTGATATATCCAGTCAGGGGAGGTGTGTGTGTAGACTTGAAATAGCACAAGTATCTCAGCACAGTCATGGAGGATTTAAGGAAAATCCACATTTAGTCAAGACCCAGTTGTGGGTACAGTGGTAGAAGTGCAGCAAGCAGAAGGGATGGAGTTTGGACGTGCTGGGTGCATCTGTACCTTGCCCTAGGTACTTTGGGGTCCTACCTGGCTCCCTCCTCAGGTGCACTGGAGGTGATTAAGGAAGTTTCCTTATGACCCTGCAGGTGGATTGGCACAGAGTTCAGAGGGCTCCTTGAAGACAAACAGTAAACTTGTGGCTAATGCCAAATGATTACAGCCATCGATGATCTCTGTTTGTGTAAGGGAGTAGAGATACCAGCACATGCTGCATGACCTCAGGGGATTTTTCTTCCATTCGGGAAGCAGAAAAGCCCTGTTGAGAAATTTGTTTTAAAATGGTATCTTTTCTTTTTCTCAGTGGGTGGGATGGGGCTGCTGGTGTTCTAGCAAGGAGAGCGGAGTGGGTTGAAGGAAGAAAGGAGAGAAAAGAAAGAGAAGCCTAAGCTACAGAAAATAAATGTATGTGGCTTAGCAATTTCATTGTGATTTCACTGTTGCCTAGAACCAAGTTTGGACTATACTCAGCTGTGCTGAGGTGAGATTCCTGGAAATCACATGCATTTGCAAAAAATAATGTGCAGTATCCTTCTTGTTTGCAATATAGGAAAATTGTAATCAAAGCAGTCGGAAACATCTTAAACCTTGGGTTCTTGTTTACCGTGCCATGCCAATTTTAGGAAATAGTTTGCAACAATGTTTTTTCACAGAATATATTCTCTCTCTCTGTTGTAGCCTTTCTCATGTGCCATAGTGCTGCAGAAAATTTTAGAGAAAATGAAATAATTTTGGTGTCTTTAGCAATGATATATGAAGAGTATGTAAATTACTGAGCAGCTGTGCTAGGACTGGGGAGTACTTTTTCAGGTAAACTGTGTTCCAGAACTTGGCTCATCTCTCAGAGGGGTTGTTTTCTAGGTCTAGGGTCCTAGCTAAGGTTCATGATTAAGGTTATCTGTAAACATGGAAATTGCTGTAATACCTCAGTAGGTCAGGACTGTGATATGCAAGGCACTGTACAAGTTAAATACATCTGTAAGTACTAAACTCCTCTTGACTCCTCTGATTTATAGGTTATGCCCGCCACTGAAGTCTTGGTTTTAACAATTCATGGTGGAAATATGTCTGGAATAATGCGTTTTTCTTTCAGAAGAACTCCTCAGAGAAATATAATTGTGGAAGTCAAAGGTTAAGTAAGATTTGATTTAGGAAGTATTGCAGGCTTTCACAATAATGAAAAATTAAATCTGTGTTATATAACAATGAAACTTGTAAGGGACGTAAGGCACTATATTTTATGAAGTAATGTAACAGTTGAATTAAGAGGATGGCATTCCTGGGGAGCAGTTTGTCCATGAGGCAGGTTACTTTTGTTACATGGTTGCTCACGTCTGTGTATGAAGCACCTGACTGTGGCTGCTGATGGATTTAGCTGCAGGTCACTCAGTCATGCCTGCTGGAGGTTTTCTTTCTTGGTGAGCTGGAATATTAGTTTACCATGGTGAGGGAATTCTGAAGAAACAGATGAGGCGTGCCCAGTGTCTCAGTCTTGTTTTGAAAGAAGATGAAGTGAAAGGCTTCCTTGCAAAGATGTGTATCACACTGAGAGCCTAAAAAACCACTCAAAGATTTCCATCTAGCTGGCAGCCAGTGCTGTACAATGTGTCAGCTTGCTTCCCAGGAAGCTGTGTAACCAGGACCTGACACTACCGAAAACAAACAAAAAACCAGCCAACTAAACGCAAAAAATAATAAAAAAAAACCAAACAAAGCAAAAACCCACAAAAACTTGGGTGTGTTTGTAATTAAGAGTTTGCATTAGGGGGCTGCCAAAATTAGAGAGAATTTGCTCATTTCTTAAAAGAAATTACAATTTTTCTTTCTAATAAGGCCTGTATATAGTATTAAAATGTCATCTTTACTTGGATAAGAATAGTTATGAATTTAGCAGGAAGTTTAAGTAAATTCCTCAAATATTTTTATATTCTATGGTTACTCTTCCCATGTGTGAGTAAGGCTAGGAGCGCTTGTAGCTCTGCACTATTACCCAACAGCATCAGTCTGTGATGAATACATATTCCTAGACAAGGTAGTAATTATGTTCTGATACTTGTAAATATGTAAGTCCTTGCATACCTTTATTATTACGTGTAGTTCTGTTGAGTCATAATTACTGTGTGGGAAGAGGTAAGATCGTATTTAACAATCCATTTTCAGCACCCTATGATACACGTTCAGTAGTTTATGCTTTGAAGTAACCATTAATGTTCAATAAAAGTGCTCCATGTGCATTGGCTTACAAACTGTTTTGACTGCTGAATTGCAATATCACTTATTTAAAGTCTGACGACTACATGGATGAACTTTTTTCAGGCTCCCGTGAGTAAGTAAGGAAATGCTATTTTGCAGTTAAAACTGCTTAACCTGCAGAAGGGGATGCCACTGGATTTCTTGGTATATTCAGAAGGTTTGGAGAAGTGTTTTTCTGCCTTTCACTGAAAATTCTAAACCATAAACTTCTTTATAGGACAATGGGTGTGTATAGGAAAATCATTAGGACCACTTGTTTAGCTACAAATATTGACAGGTAGACTAGAATGGGCTAAAAAAATTCTACAATAATACAAGTTTCCAAACCGCTATTTTTAATCAACTGCTCAGATGAAGATAAATTACATGATCCCAACATAAGTGTATTTTTATGGGTATGTGTTTTGTAGGACAGAGATTTTCCATCGCCTTTTTTTTTATTTTGAGTTTTGGAAATAGAAGTTTCTCCCTTGGGTAAGGCACTGGCATTTCTGTAGTTGGTGCAGGTTGGAATATGGGTTCCTATTGTGAAGAAAGTGGGAGAGCTGCTTGGTCTAGGCTTCCATCGGATTGCCTGTTAGACTAAATCCGTAAGAAGGTGAATTGATGGGAGGAGACACTTTATTTCACTTCCCCAGGCAAAATCCCTCGGCTGGTTTTGGAATTACTTAAAGCAGCTGGCATAGGTGGAGTTATTGCTGTATCAGTCATGGATTATTGGGAAGTGTCAGGTCATGGCAGCAGAGCTGATTCAGCTCAGGTTGTGGCATAGTGCTGAGGCAGCTGGATGACTTTGCTGGTGGCACCCTGCAGCAGGGGTTCACAACTTCCTGCCCCAATTCACTCACTTCACCCTAAAGACTTTAGATAGCAGAAGTGTTTTTAACTTTTAGTCCTGTTAAATCAGTTTACTCATGTGGCCTGTTACTTTCTGATCCTCTCAGATGGTTTTAATATGAAACCAGCAACTCTTGATGGGGAGTTTCATAGGGTGATGTAACTCAGTTCACTGCAGGCAGAGTCCTCTCTCATTTTGTGACTCGTGCTCATGTGCAAAATCTGTCACCTCACAGGATTCACAAAACTTGCAGGGTTTCACCAGGAAGGTTTTCTGCAAATGTTGTGGTCACAGGCTCGATCTCATGTGCAGACCTGTTTTGGCAGTTTATTGTTAGATGTGATTCATGTTAGATTCAGAGAAGGTGCTGCATTTCCACTGTACTTCTGTTTATTCATTGCTTGGAGCACCTTGTGGCTGTTCATCAGAGCTAAATCATTCATGGACTCCTCTGCAAAGGTGAGTGTTGATCAGCTGATGGACAGTGTTAGGAAGTGTAAGAAGCTTTTTCTTCACTTCATACAGAGCTGCTTAGTCTGGCAACCTGTATGTTATCAAGGTGACTAAAAAGAAAATATGAATCTTTTTCTGGCTGAGATGTTTGGAATAGTTGGCTGCAAGTTCCTACAAAGGTTGTAAACTGAGTAATCCCATTGAGAGTGACTCAACTCATGGCATAAAAATGGGTGTAGGTAGAAACTGTGCAATATCCCTCAGGACAGTAAGAACCAAAAGTCAGTGTTTAAGTCTTAGTGTACTTTCATCCTGAAGTGTAAATGACCTGTGTGCTCAGTTTTTAGTCAAGTAAGGCAGATTTCTGCTTGAGGCTGAAGTGAAAAAATTAAGTCTCTTTGTTGCTGTAAATGTTTTTAGTGTTTACAGGCTTGCATGTATGTCTGGTTTTGCTTCCTCATCACATACCTACAGAACACTAGGCACTATGCAGTTTCTTTCATAATTCATGTCAGATTCTTGGAAGCCTTTCTTTGCCAAAGGACTACTTAAATTTCTCTGTTTAATACATAGCATGAAGAAATCTGTAACATTTGGGATACCCTAGCTAGTGGCTGGTTGCTTTTGTCCTTTTGGCTGAAAAGTAGTTTTATTGCTACATGAGGAATTAATAGCATTTACCTGTAGCTAACTTCTCTTCAGTTTAAGCATCTGCATTCATTTATACATGAAAAAAAGATAAAATAATATCTGACTGTGAGTGTTTTATGGGTACAGGGTGGTTGTTCCTGGAGTGTTACTCCAAAGACACAAGGGACACTAAAGCGGGGTGGGAGGACAGGATCACAGATCTGCTTAGCAAGGGTTATGTTGGCTTCATCATCTATGTACTTAGATATATATGTGTTATAGATCAAATATGATAGTTAATTTTTTGATAAATGAGCGGAAGAATAACACATAGAACATTTGCCTTTATATTCTGCTTTTATATCTCTTAACAGTTTTGTATTCCACTTTGCTTCCCTTATGTTGGGAAGTAGGTGATGAGGGGTGAGCTGCTGCTCACAATATGTAGAGCAAGGACCAGTTTGAGGAAGTACAGCTCTGAAAGCCAGTGTATATGAATTTATTTGTATTTCTCCTTGAAAATTTTCAGAACCACAAAAATATGTGGATTGGTTGTGCTGATCTCACAGTTCAAAGGGATAGGGTTGTTTGGGGGTTTTTTTTCATCTTTTATGCAATAGATAGTGCTGTTTAAAAAAAATATGTTCCCAATTTGCCAATAAATTCTATCTTGAGTACATTTACTGAGTTTGGATGGTTTTTTAGTTTTTATTTTGTGAGACCTTAGAAATGGATGTTTGTGAGGAGTTATTTAAGTGGATACAGTGATTCATGGCACTTAGATGTTAGAGTAAACTGAATTCAGTGGATCGTCAAATGAGCACTGTAGACCCTCAAAATTTGAAATTTATCACTGTGGTGTTGGGTGGAGTGGTAAAGTGTGTGTGTAAAATCTATCAGTCT
Source organism: Vireo altiloquus (assembly GCA_013396875.1). NCBI lineage: Eukaryota > Metazoa > Chordata > Aves > Passeriformes > Vireonidae > Vireo > Vireo altiloquus. The sequence goes on along the minus strand of VZRF01010477.1, from coordinate 120,619 downwards.
CTCGAAAAGTTGAAGTAGAGATACGAAATAGGATTGATTGCTTCTGAGTGTCCATCACAGATATGTTTACTTTGTTAGCACAGTTTCTGTCTTTAGAATCCTTCTGTACACAAATCAGTGCATGTAGCTGGGGTTATAGCAATATATGAGTGTATATAGCCTATTGTTTTACTTCATTCGTGCATGTAATTTTAAGTTTCATGACTTTAAATGCTATGATGCACTGCATTCAAATCAGCTGAAGGCAGCAGCTGGGTCTAAGATCCTGTACAAACACGTGCTTCTATGAGAAGAAATAGGATGCATAACCGCAAGTGTGCTCTAAGAGCTGAAATTTGAGTGTTGTGGTTTAACCTACATAAACTCTGTTAGAGCTGAGATATAACAGAATGAGCCAGAAAATACAAAGAAAGAGTTGGCATAACTTTTCTTGTGTGCTCATCATGAAAGTGGGAGCTGTAAACAACCCACATGTTCTGACCTCCACAGCAAATTGTTAGCAGTTTAAGTGTGGTGCTTTTTTCACTAATTGCTGTTTATATAATGGTAAATGTGAATTCAAAAGAACTTACAGGAACTTTTATGGAAGTTTGTAGTTACAAGTTATTTGATACATTCTACACTGTTTTTTATAAACTTGGTAGTGGAAGAAAGGGCCTCTACAGGGCCTCTACATAATTTTTAATCTAGTTTTGTTTTATGTGCAAATTTCAAAAAGAAAATTTTATTTTTCCTTGTCTTTTATGTCTTTTCTTTTTAGAAGTAAGAAAGCTTTCTGATATTGCTTAAATGTGCAATATAAAATCAGAGAAGCAGGGATTTTTCCTTATGATCTTTCAGAGATACTACCTTGGATTGTAAAAATTCTTACTGTATGAGAACAATTTCTTTGTTATGTGTCAGATTGAAAATTAATTTGTATTTCTGTACAAATGTATTGGTTTCAAAAATGTTGTTTTGTTTTTATCTTTTCAGAATTTAAAGTTCTGGTGATCCATCATGGGGAACCATGTAGGAAAACGAGAGCATAGCACTGAGAAGTCAACCAAGGTGAGTGTAGAAAATTGAAGAGGGATGGCCGCTTGGGAAATACATATTTTGTGAAGTACAGGGGATTTTTAGGACAGTAGCTGTTTACCAGATCACTGTTATCATTACTGTTTTGTAGTTGACACTTAAAATGACCAGGTTTTTGAAAGAGTGTCCTATGAGATGTGGCCAAATAAAGATTTTGTTGTGCTTGATTTAGTGAGAGATGTGAAGTCAGATCCACAGCTGATAAGATTCTCAGTCACAGTGGAAATGAATGAAGGAGACTTAGAAGCATGATACTGTAAAAGTTTTTTGAGAGTCAGTGAGCAGAGTTATGTTCTGTGTGTTGACAGTATTTCATTTGGGCAACCATTGGTTTTATCCATAAGAAAGAAACTATGTAAAAATAGGTAAAATAAGAGGATTTTAAAGGACAAGACTGTCAGTCCAAGGAGATACAGATTTAAAAATCTCCTCCCAGGGTAAAAAAAAAAAAAGCCTGTCAAAGTGTTCATTAAAAGTTAGTATTTGATTCCTAAGCATCTGCTGACACTGTTGTGTTTTCTGCACATAATGTGGTGTTCTGTTTGCCTTGTGATACTATCTTGTTTGTTTGTTTTTCTGTGTTGTACCGGAAGAGATTTCACACTTCGTAAAACAGGATATCTTCCTATATATATTTATATGTGAAAAAAAAAAATAACCTCACTGCTTGTTGCTAGCTATTGCTATCTTCCCTCCACACATCCTCATCCAAAAATAACAGTTTACAGTCTAAGCCCACACTGTATAAAGCTATTGCCCTTTGCATTGGACATACAATGTAAACAGATAGTTCTGGGCTTTATCTGGTGGAACGTGGGTATTTTGCTTTGCTGTGGCAGATAAGCTATGTTCAAAAGGTATGCAAACCAGAACTCACAGTTATCAGTTCCTTGCCATCTCCTTTAGGAAAATACATAAGCACACTGGAAGGAATAGGAAGAAAGCAGCAGGAAGAGAGGACAGCTGGCTATGTATGGTTTTGGTTTGGGTTGGTGCAGTATTTTGCAAAATGCTTTTCTGGCCCAAAGTTTCGCTTCGAGTACCAACAGTAGTGTGAGTCCCAAGCTGCTGTCTCTTGGTGACCAGTCTTACAGACTTGCCCTTTATAAAACTCAGTTGTGCAGCAAAGTCAAATGCACCAAACAGATGCATTTAGCCAAATATTTTGATCCTTTCTGAGTAAGCATGTGAGATCCAGCAGGTGTGATACATTAAATTTACAGAGCTTCATGAGCTGTAGTGCATCAAATGCCCCCTGCTTTGGTCTTTGAGGATCAAATTTGGTTAGAAAAACACATTTTATCTTCGCTCCTGCTGTGGGATCACGTGTTTGATGCATCTGGATGGCAGGAGGGTGAGTTGTGGGGCACATCTGGCTTCAAAAAGCTGAAAATTCTTCAAATTGTAACAGCATGTACAAGTTCTGTGGTGGTGAGCAAGAGTCAGGTGGCCATTAGTCTGCACTTGTTATATAGGACAGATCAACAGAGAAATGTATTTCTGCAGTTCTTTAAAATTCCTTCTTTTTCCAAATTAATTCATGGAGAATACTTGATTCTGCAATCAAAATAAAATTCATTTACCAAAATTGTTTTGTGAAGCAGGAACTTACTACTGTAGTAATATCTTCTGTCCTTCACTCATCCTCATAGAGGGTTAAAAAACCAAAACACCAAACCCCTAAACTTCCAAATTTGCAGTGCTTGATCAAAATCTCCCTTTATGCGCAGAAATGTACATGATCTCCCTTTATATAAAACAGCAGTCATGCCAAAAGGAATTATAAGGCCACAGATTTAAAAAAAAGGAAATTTATGTTTAAGGCACTACTATGGATTCCCTATAGTCATTCTTGATTCAGTTCTTTCAGGCAGCATTACCTTTCTTAGTAGTTTCATTGACCAAATGTCACAGTTTGTTTTGTTTTTTTTTTCTCTTTTTTTGAAGTCAAAGTAGGTTTTTTTTGTTGTTGTTCATAATTACTGAAGATTAGAGGTGTTTTCCCACTAATCTTCTAGTGTGGTGTGGGGGACCTGCTGAGGGCTTACAGACACTACAGTGGAAATGCTGAACTGCCTCTCCTCACTCATGCTAAGAGAACTGCAGTGAAAGAGGAGAACATCTCATCAAGGGTCTTTCTAAATTTCATTACTTTCACTGTTCAGACTGTGTAATATATATGTGCTTTCCCAAAACATTAGGACCAAATTTTAGGCAGCTTCTTTGAACCTTTGAGGTCAGATTGACAGCCACTGTACTCTGGACTGGCAGACCATTTCTCCACTGAGCTATTTCATGTGCAGTGACATTAAAGAGACTGTTGTCAACTGCAGCAGTCACAATTCTTGGTTGCCCAGTAAATGTCCTTTAATCCAGCAATTACTATGAGGTTGGTTTGGTGCTTTTTTGAGTTGACATCTAGCTTCACTTTACTTTTAGTAAATTTGTGTATTTGAATTACAAAATTAGAAATGGACTTCTGGAAAGCAATTACTTCATGAAATGTCTAAGAAGCTTTCAAACTAGGAAATTTGCAAAAGACATTAAGGTGGCTTCCCATGCTGTGACACTTCTTTCAAATATTATTCTTCTCTGGATATATAAATATGGCAAGCTACAGTGATTATTTAATAAATAATGAGATACTGTGAAATTCAGTGAATGCTTTGAAAAATAATTGGTCTATTTGACCTAAATAATGTGGAGGAGTATTTACAAAACCCTTCTATTTTAATCACAGCAATAACATACACCACCTCATTTCTGTGGGATTTCTTTCTCGTATGTTTCATGGATCTGCATTTTTTAGAATTTTATAAGATACAAAAAAAATTGCTCAATGAACCCAGCATTTTATCCTTTCTTTTTACTTTGAATGATACTAGACTTTGCATCTGCTTAATGCATTAGTAAATGTTTTAGTATTTATTTTGTTTACTTTATTCTTAGTGTTAATACTTGGGTTTGAACTTAACATAAATATATCTAAGAACAGTAATAACAAAAAGAATGGGCTGTCCTGAGTTTCTCGCCATGAATTTCTTTAACTTCTCATAGAGCTATGAGAAATGTAGAGGAGTAGACAGAGTAGACAGTGAAGTTTTTTCTGGTTTTTGTTCAGAGTTTTAGTCGGTCCGTGCTAATTTGTCATCATTATGCTGCAAAGTGCTGCAATCTCTTCTGCAGTGACTTAAGCTGCCTGTGTTATGACAGCACAGTTCTCTGCTACTCCTCATTAGAGAATTCCGCACAGCACGTTAGTACCATCCCAAAATCTTTGAACTTTTTTGCTGCCTGTGAAAACTGGCCCTTAATTTCATTGATTGTTCAGGGAGAGGGGTTTGGAAGGAAGGTGTCCAGCATTGTCCTGCTTATTCCACACCAACTACCAAATGCACCTAGTCCAAGTAGCCTGGTTTCCGTGGTCACATGGTCGCAGTGGGGAGCTGGAAACAAAGCTCGTGACCTGTAATGAAAGATCAAGACCCACTGCACTGCCATGTCAAGGGGTTGCTCACGAAATTTATGCAGGCCTGGGACACGTTTATTGGATTGGAAATGCTGGATTATCTACCTAGCGCGTGTCCTTTATGTAATTGGGGTGTGCTGTAAATGGACACCAAGGAACCAAACCCAGTTGCCACCTCTGGTACCCAGCTCTGAAAGAAAAGCTGGGAAATGTAATTGCAGCCCAAAACTGAAAACAGACATAATGATGATAAGATATTCAGTCTGCAATTTAATGTTTTCTTTGAACTAAAAATAATCTGTTAATAATGACCGAGTCTTGCTGGGTAGTGAACTTATGAAAAATCTTGCTTTTAATTGCCCTGTGTTATGTACCTAGATTCTATAATGTGTTTTGTGGTGGTTGATTTGATAACTTTAATAAAGTGACTGGTTCTCAGTGTTTAAGAAGAGCTCAGCATAACTAGTTTAAGCTAAATTGCTTCAGTGAGCATGTACCAGTAAATCAGATGGTTTCTGTGCTTCTTTAGAGGAGATTCTATTTTCTCTCCTCTTTTTTCCCCACTGCCTTGCTAATGTTCCGAAATTTACACCCTGGCTAAGGCTGCAGTCTGATAACACTGACAGAAAATTTTCTGTCTTTTCCTGATGAGAGGGAGTAGAAATTCTTAAGATGGCTGGCACATGATGGTAGCTGTACTGTTCATCTCATATATGCTCAATGATCTGCAAGCATAAAAGCTTTCACTACCTCTCATGGCTTAAGCTGCCAACAGACCTGAGCCTTATGTGTGGTTTTTGCCAGGTGCTTCCTCTTGGTATGCATCATAAATTATCAAAAACGGAAAAAAACAACAGATGAAATATTTTTTACTTCCTTAGTTAATTGTTCTAAAATGTAATTTTTGTAAGATAGAAGTTTATTTATTTTTTGTACATACATACAGATTGTATGGATTTTGAAGTCTGGGATACGCTTTTCTGTAAAAAGTAAACAAACAAAAAAAGTAGTCCTATTACCATGCAAAATTAATCATGAAGCCTTTTCACTTTTTTCCCCCGCAAATTCATGTAGCACTATTTTTATTTTCCAGTGTAACTGTGCGTTTTCTCAGAGTTTTACCTTTTTCTGTAAACCCATAAAGAGCACAGGAACTATTATGGTGTATCCTTTGCAATTTGTTGTATTGATTAAAACACTTCCCCTTGAGCCAGTATCTTTTCTGATGGCAAGTGAAAAAAAAGAAATAACTTCAAAATGTTGAGAGAGCCAATGTTTTATGTGACAGATTTGATGAGCATTTTCACCAGCCAGTTTTACAAGTTACATATGCACTGTAGAATCTTTATGACTAACTGGTACCTGGCTAAGTTGGTCCCTGGTACAGGGAAGTGCTGCTCTTGGAAGAGGCAAATATTTTTGAAGGGTGTGAAGGAAAGTTTTGGGCAGTCAGGTTAAGCAATAACAGTTGAATTTGATAGATGTCTGTTTTTCTCAATTTCAGCCTAGCTTTGCCCTTGAGCAAATCCTCATGTGCTTGCTCTGTCTTCCTATTTAAATTCTTAACCTTTGTGCTGTCTAACTGGGTGGTTTGTTGGGACAGATGCAGTGTCATTCTGTGTTAATAGTAGTGCTTGGAGACCTTGAGTGGAGCCTTCAGGCACTAACGTGCTTCTGCTGGTGAGATGATATCACAGCGATGCAGAAATGATTGTACTGTTTGAAACCTCTGAGAATGCCAAGCATGAAGTAGCTATGACATCTGTCCTCAAAAATTAACCTTAACACTGTCATTCAGTATGGTGTTGGAAGTCTGTGTTAATGTTTCAATGGGCAAATAGCTCTACTATGAAGTTAAAAGGAACAATTTGTGTGTCTAAATCCAAGTATGTGTTTCAATACTTGACTGTTCATTGAACTCATAGGGTGCTGAATTTAGATAGTCAATTGTAGCTGCAGTACTTAATCTTTCTCATGTCTAAAATACGGCAAGCTCGTCATAATTTAGCGTGGAAGGTAAATTGTCCCTGAATTGAAGCTGCCACTCCTACACTTCCATGTTTCCCTTTGTTGCATGTGAAGGCTACTTGAAGGTACAGTGTTCTGCTGTGCAAGGAAGGGGTGGAAGTTAAAGGTGAGAGCCAAGGCAGGTGCAAGTGAGGAGCAAGTTCTGGCCCTGCCACAGCACCCACTGCTAATGTTTAAGGATTTGCCTGAATTTTATAACCATGGCAGTACATCACTAGATCTGTGTTTCAGTGAAAAAGTGAGTAAAATGTGTGGGCAATGGTTGCATAAAATAAGTTGCAAGTATGTTTTTCTGTTGTGTGCACAGTGGCTAAGTACTAGTGCTTCTTGATTTGGGTCTTGAGCTGGTTGAGCCTGCATGGGTGTAAGAGGAAGAGGTGCAGTCGCTGTGGTTTTGGCTCGGGAGGAGGTAGGGTCTTAGGCTTTGTTCTCCCACCCTCAGCCTGCTGAACTGACTAAAAGAGGGAAGTGCACTCTCTGCTTTTTAAGGTCTTGTGCTTCAGATGCCATATTTTTGTGGTAGTTTTCTGCAGTTCCCTCCTTGTTAGCTTTGATGCAGAACTAGATAAATGTCCTGTCAAATGAGTTTAATGCCAGTGCCACTTAAATTAGCAAGGAGCCAGAAGAACAGGGGTGTAATGCAGTAGGCATTCTTTGTGAACTCTCTGTGAACTGTTCTAGCTGCTGAGATGACTTTCCTAGTAAATCAGCCCATGCTTCAGCCTGCGAACATGTTGTTCAGTGTTTTGGCACCTTCATGCCACAAAAAATGAAGGGAAAGTTGTTCATATTTTTAATCTTGAAGAAGCAGTAAGTGACATGGTAATCCTGAAAGGGATCTTCCTTCCTCACCTAGCCTTTGGTGCTGTTACTGTTGTGGTGGTCATGGATCAGGGTGCGGCAGTAATGTTGTATCACCTGCTCTGAATCTAGGTCAGATGAAAATTCTAGTTTGTTACTTTGACCTTGGTTATATTTGAGAAGAGCTTTAAAAATATTCTGCTAAGTAGAAGTAATGTGTTACCTTAAAATGCAGTTATATCTGTAAAGTAAGTTGTGGTGAAATGTATTTGCCCTTTTAGAGAAATGACCAAGTATGGGTATCCAGTGTCAAACCACAGCAGAATCTCCAGCGTCTAAGACAGTGACTGGCAAACCTGCCCTGTAGCACTTACTAAAGTACTAAACCCTGTAAAAAAGTGCATTTTAAAGTTTGTTCTCATCTTTTTCTTCCTAGCGCTAATTGAGTTGTTTGATGCTCCTGGGCATCAGCTGTGAGGAAGAGTTCTGGAGTCATGTTTTATTTTAATTCTCAGTTTCTGACAGCTGTATTTCTGATGGTGTAACTGACTGTGCAGACAGGGTAGATGTATGACACGGTTTTACACTATGCATCAGCACAAAGTCAAAACACTGCTCAGATCTGATGCTAAATATTCTGCCATGAGAAAAGAAGGGTTCCACATTAAGCTGAGTTGAATTTTGCTTTCATTTGTAAATTCAGCAAGTGTGTAATGGACATCAGAAGGAAAAAGTTGTAGGGCTTTCCCATGCAAGGTATTGCTGACAGTAACTTCTTTTTGCACTTCAGAAGTTAAATTTCTTGAGTAATTGGAGTGGTTTGTACAGTAAATAAACTCAACTTGTCTGCAGCTACAGTTCAGAAATTGATTTTTCCACTTTGAGCAGAAATGTCATGGAATGCTTTTCCTTTTTATTTAACTTTTTCAGGCTGTCTGCTTTAAGTTGATGGAAATACTCTGGTAGCATTTTCTGGGGGAGAAAAAAAAAGGTTTTTTTAAAAGGAAATTGAAAAACTTTGAAGCAGAATAATATGATGTTACTCTTGATTGCTGAGATGAGGTTCACTCTTAAAAACAATCTGATCTTTCAGTGCAGCATCCAGTGAATGTGGCCTTAAAGATATCAGAATCTTGATAGATTTTGATAGAGCATAGAGCTGAAAGCCACAAGATGCTTGCCAGTTATCTTGGAAGATTAGGGGGACTTCTGAGCATCAGTTACAGTAAAGAGGAGGTAATACTGGAAATCTTGCATTTTTGTCACAGTGCCACACAGAGTTATGTTCGGACTGGTGTGGCTGGACTTAAAATTGAAAGCTGAATTTAGGGAGGCCTGAGGGCACTCACCTTGCTCAGAGCTCTAGGCAGCTCAAAAAACATTGAAAAGACCCAGGAGCCAGTGAGATCTATCTTCAAACAGGTACTTATCAAAATGTTACAATTTTTGGGTCCTCAGTTAATACCTGTTCAGTGTAAGAGCTTCAGGAATGGATTCACTGGTGGTGCAGACGTTTTCAGATGAATTACCGAAATACCAATATACTGGAGGCGTTTTGGTTAAGGAAAATAAAGACTGTGATGTTGAAATCTGAGTAATTTGGGGTTTTTCTTGTTTTGGTTTTGTGGTCATAGCTCACTTATCTGTTTAGCTCCTTCCTTTGTCTTCCTTCTACTTCTTTCACGCAATTTCTTCCTGCATGCTACTTTCTGCCAGCACTGCTGATGCAGTCAAAATGCGTTGCTCTGATTTTCTGAGGTATTTGAAATAATACTTAGTTGGTAACAGTGCTCAGAAACAATCAAGAGATGGCCAGCTAACAGGCAGTCTGATCAGGAAGGTGTGAACACCGTAGAAGAAAACAGAGAAAATTTGCACATTTCTGACAACACATATCCACTGGAAAAATTACTTTCTCTTCAAGCTAATTCTCTCTCTTCATGTTATAATATGACTTTCTGCAGCCATCACAGCCTACCGCAGCACATTTCTGTACAAAGCAAACCAGTAGTGCCATTGTCATTATTTGAAATCTGAAAATCAAAGCAATATTCTGTTATTTTTATGACCAACTATCATTGTTGCTTATATACTGTTTTGGCTTAAAGTTGTTTTGAATTTTTGCATTTTCACCTTATGCCCATTAAAGAATTTGTTTTATGCAGAAAATGCAAGAACTTCTATGTATTCCTTGGGGGGAAATGTGGCTAGAATTTGTCGGTGTGAAGTGGAACTGTGCAAAACCTTTAAATCCCACTTCTGTTTCTTTTGTGCACATGTATATAAGTATGCACATGTCCATATTTTTAAACATATGAGTGTATGTTTAAAAATATTCATATATAAATGCAAGTGTATGTTGAAGTATTGATACCCTGCTTCTGTCCCTGTATGACTGCAGATGTGCTCGCTGTATTAGTTTCAAAAGGCAAGACCAGTAGCCTTTCACCCTGGGGAGTCTGTTCATTCTGATCTTCCCTCTGCACTGCAGACTAAATGTTTTCTTAGTGTTAAGCCAGAGCTTTCTACTGCAGATGAAACTTGCCTCATGGTTCGCAGTGATAAAGCCTGAATAATCAGTACTTTTTTTCTTTTAAAGTTTTGTCTGAAATTCCAGACAGTTCTGGGTTTTTGAGACTTGGAAGATGAAAGATTGGTGCATGTGAGACTCAGAATGTCAAATCAGTGCCTGTAACAGTTGAGAAATATTTATATATCATAAAATATATTGAATGTATTTCAATACTTACTATGTATTGATTTAAAATTAAATATCTTTAATATATTTAACACATCTATAGTACTAGTATAAATAAATATATCTTCACGTTTGAGAAGAAGCTTCAGAGCTTGTAATAGGCGAGATCCACTGCACAAAGTAACAACTGCTTTTTCTTTGGTATGCTACTTCACAGGAAACTCAGTGTGGTTGGGATGACTGACATTTCTTCTGGAGCTTGGTCACATGAGATGAGATTCTAGGTCAAGGCTGTGCATAACGTTATATTTTTGTGCTGAAATAACTTGTCATGTGCTGCAGGATACTTGCTGATAGATACTTGCTGAGAGGAGGTCTTCTCCTGTGGTGTGGTGCTAATCTTCAGTTTCCTTCAGAATCAAATCTGTGTTTGGAGAAAACCTATGTTATATATTTTAGCTGAGAGAATCTGAACCACTGTAATCTCTTACATTCACATTGGCTTAAATGAAGCATGTTGGTCTGAAGGTGCTGACAATGTGTCCTGAACATTCAGCATTAGGATTCTTGCAGATTCATTTACTTGATAAATTAATTTTAATGTTGGTATTTTGTTTCTACAATGTAATATTAAAAAAAAAAATCTTAATAAAAGGTTTTTCTTCATGTTTGCTTGAACTAATTTCTTGCTATGTAAGTAAGGGTATTGACAAGTAAAAAAAATAGGTGAAATACCTAATAAAAATTAAGCTTTGACTCTTTTTCCTCTTGTTTTAACTTAGGTGTTTTGTGTTCCTGCAGTCTTCTCAGGAAGGGAGGGGATAGAACTCCATTCAGCAATCTCTTCAATATACATTTTCTGTCTGTTGCCTTCTTTTCCTTTCCACTGGTGTCTTGTCAGCTGTTTTTTATTTAATTGTTATTATGTTATGCTGTGCTATATAGTCCTTATAAGGATTGATAAAACCACATAAAAATGAAAGTTTTATGGAGCCTGGGGAAAAGAAGGCCACAAGATCCCCATCATTGGGTGTGTTCAGTTGGGATGGGGAGCTCTGGGTTCTAATACTTTCTGAACAGATTCTTCAGGTGTCCCGGCCAGTGACTTCAAGTACAAGAACAACCAGGAGCAAAGGATATGTCTGCCTTTCACAAGGGGTGCTGAGATCTTCCAGGCATCAGATCCTGCTCCGGGATTTTGCAGAGTTCATAATGCCATAGCATAATGCAGTTAATACTGTAATAATGTAATACTGTACTGCAGCTGTTGAATCACCTGATTATGGGAGAATAAAAGGCTTTATGGCATTTTGGAAGCCTGTAGGGCTTGACACATAGACTTTGTATCAACTAAATTGCATGTCTTTGATCATTTCTGATTACGTCTCCTGCTGCTGTGTGTAGGGAACAGGAGACACCCTCTGAGCGTGTCTTGCATGTAGCCGCCAAGGGAGATGGCTCCACCAGGAGCAGGAGCCCTTGGCTTCGCTCCCAGCTCTGAGATCTCAGCAGATGATGAGTTGTTCTGGGTTTTGCCCCATGGGCTTGCTTTAGCCAATTAGGCAGCGAAGTGTGGGCTGGTGTAACAGGTGCAGAGCTGCTGTCTGTGCAGGAGCCAGATGGCCAGTTAATTGTCCCAGTCGCTGGGTAAGACTTGGCCAAGTCTCCTGCTCCGTTCTCAATTCTGCTGCTGCACTGCCAAGTTGGGTCTTGTGGCTTTAAGAAATTCAGGACTTCAGAGGCAGCTCTGAGCATCTGGACTTCACTTAGTCATGATTTAATGTGGTTAGTTTCAAACCTCAAAATGCTTCATAGCCTAATGTTGTTTCCTTAAAAGACAAAAGTTGCTGATGCTTTCCTGGAGTAAAGATTTCTCATCTGAGCTGGGATATCTTGCTTGTTACAGAGGTGACAGAAAAAAGCTTCCAGTAGGAACCTGTATTTCAAAGGACTGATTCTCTGTGATTTTGAAAGGAGAATTTTGTTGAGTTACGAGGACAAGAGCTGAGGGGAGGAATTTTGAGGGGAAGAATATTTTCGTTTCCTAAAGTTTTCAAAATCCTGTTGTAGAATAACTATTTTCCGTTGTTAGGAAGAAGTAAGAAATCAGTATTTGAATGCTGCACTTAAGAGAAAGTGCTAGGCTTTAGGGCTTGTAAACTTGCTAACAGAATTGCAAATTAAGTGTGTATGCTTATCTATATGCTTATACTTATTCACTTGGTTTAATAACTGCAAATATAGTTTACCTGTAACCTTTTCAAATGAATATGAGTTTGTATGAAGTTGGTAACTCAAACAGTTGCTTTGTGTCAAGATAATCCACTTTTATTATAGTAAATCATTTTAGAAGATAAAACTGTGGGGTGTTGGAGGCAAAGGATAGGACTAAGCAGAGTAATGATAATATGTTATTTGCAGTGGTAGGGAATTGAATTAGAAAGATGTCTAGGTGTTTCCAGCAGGCCATCTCTTTTGTTCAGTGCTAAAAAGGCAGTCTCTGGGTCTAAAGTGATTATGAAGTCCCATGTTGATTCAAGATACTTGAGTTAGACTGTCAGTCAAATCACAAGTGGCCTACATAGGGAAAGAATCAAATATATAGGTTAATAAAATACAGCTATTTAAGTTTTTGTATTTAGAGGCGATGGATTCTAATATGCATTTATTTTAAGTTTGTTTTTTTTTTTATCCATCATCCTCCACCTGTTTTGTTCCGTCCTGGATCTGATTCACACAGCTTTTTTTAGTATTGTTTTGACTGTGGCTCTGGCAGTACCAATTCTACCCAGAAGTTACACAGCCTATGGATTGTACTACCTGTAGGGGTGAAGGTGAAGAGCTTTGCATGGTCTGTTGTGCTTATGTCTGAAGTCTCTGTTTCACAGCATACGAATAATACCAGAAAGTCTGTCCAGGGTCTACCTGCTCCATTTTATGATGAAATACCAGCAAGAGAAGGGCAGTGGAAATAGCTTCTTGTTTACACACAGGTTTCTCTCCAGTGAAATTCTCTGCCTGGAGAAGCAGTTGAAAATAGTTGGTGCAACTTTGTTTTACAGTTGCCCACATGACTCCTTTATTTCCTGCCTGCCTATAGAATTGAGGCGTGGATTTTAGCCTTCGCAACACATATGCAGTGATGTAAAATTCTATTTATTGCAGAGGGTTACTAAGTAACAGTTGCTGAGGGGAATGCAGTCTTCAACTGTGTGACGTCTGTGCACTTAAAATTGCCAGCCAAGTAGTGCATTAGCATAGATTTTGCACATTAATGTAATGGGATTTGCTATGGGCAGTGTGAGCAAAACCATGGGAAAACAACAACAACAATGTAGTTTAAGGAGTTGTCGTCTCTGCAGCCTGGCCTTGTGGACCAGAGATGAAACCCAGTTTTTGCCCTTCTACCTCATCCTCTCCATACCATACCATAATTAAGGACCCTGATACATTTCATAGAATCACAGAATATGCTGAGTTGGAAGGGACCCACCAAGTCCAGCTCCTGGCCCTGCAGTGTAATCAGTTTGTTTGTTCCTTCAGGGGCAGGAAGGTTGAGTGGCAAACAAACAAAAAGAGCTGGGGATAGATTGGGTTTTGATAATACAAGAAGAAATATCCCTTGAGCTGTGGCTCAAGTGTGTCTCTTCTATTAAATGTTTGCTTCTAATTTTGCACAGTCTGTCAGAGGATTTATTTTTTTCTAAGGATTTTTTTTCAAGAAATGTTACTTGGGAAAAGTCATGTGTCTAGCCTTGAAAGTGAGCTTTTGTTTTAAAAAAGATTCTACTTAAGTGATCAACCTTTCCTTTAAATCACATCTAATATGACTTACAGTGGGGCTTTGCTTCAAAGGCCTTTATGTGCTGATAAAGACAATTTGTTGAACTTGCATGAAGTCCTACAGCTTTTAACTCATTTCTCAATTTTTTTGTCTGAAAATACATGGAGAATAGGGAGAAGTGTGCATGTATGTAATTATTGCACTGGGAAGGTAACATGAGCTTATTATGCTGTGTGATTTACTTGCTATGGCTTATGGAGATCTTCATTTCAGTGAGGTTCTTATGTTAATGATATCGTTATGTCAGAGTACATGAAAGATGGACAAAAATAAATTTTTATAATGAAGTACTATCACAGTCCTTTTATAAAACTGCCATAAATATATATCAGGCATATCCAGTCATTATTTTCTTGGATTTTTATGATGTTGGTTTAGCTGAATCCAGGGATGTTACTTGTTTATCACTGAGAAATTAACTGTGGCCAGGAGTTGACCTTACATTATTTACCTGGGCTCTTCAGTAACCAGCACTGCCACTGCCATGTGAATAGTATCGTAATTTGTCAACTGTGCAAAATTTACTTTGTTTATTCACTTAGGACAATTGTGTTTTAGTTTATTTTCTTGTTCTTCCTATGAAAATTTAAAGAAAATGCCAGCAAACCAAGCAAAAACCTAACCTAGTGATACCATCTCTGTAAAAGTATATGTGTTGATTTCTGTTCCTGGCATTGTACAGTCTGTTCACATTTTCGATGAGGTATGATTCTCAAGTACTGTCTGACTGCATTTTTTGCCTGTGTTTGAGAGAGTGTAGTATCTGAGGGTTTCTGTAGTCTTTCACACAGTGCACTCAGTTTTGAGGCCAGAAACCCTTCCCTCTGGAGAGAAATTGATCCTGAATTCTTCATTGTTCAGTCAGGCTTCTGTTTTTCTGTAACTCTGTGATTTTCAGAGTTACTTCTGTAACTCTGTGACTGTTCTGGTGGTTTGAAACTGGTGTACTAGCCACAGCTTTTCCCTCAGGAAGCAGTCATTGCTGGTGGGAGTACTGACTCTGAGCAAAGTATCTTTGGAGTCTACAGAAGAAGCAAAGCAGGACATGGGGAGAGAAATTGTCACACAATTGACACATCTATTCTTCCAAAGCCTTTCTTGTTGCTCCATAGGGGCTCATGTGTCTCTTTCCTCTCAAATGGCCAAGTTCAGGAGAACTGGAGTTAAACCTGCCTTTGCCATGTACTTCATGAGCTGCTCGTCAGTTCCAAACACCTGTGATGCAGCCATTTATAGTTACTTCACTAAAATGGATGCAAAAAATGAATGGAACCTTTTCTGCCAAGCTACTTTCAGGCCATTTGGCCCCTGCTGATCCTAGTGAATGGAGTCAACCCATTTCAGCTGCAGGGGTTTGCACATACCTTTATGGGACTTCATGAGATCCTTGTCTGTTTATTTCTGTAGCCTGTCAAGGTCCCTCTGAAGATCATCTCTGCCTCTGTGTACTGACCAGTCCCCCAGTTTGTTACTACCCAGGTTTTTAATAAAGACATTTGTATGTCAAATGATATTGGCCTTAGTGTTGATCCCTGAGGGATGCTGCTGCTGACTGACTGACAGCTGGACTCTGTGCCCTTGGCTGCCATCCTCTGAGCTTGATGGTCCAACCAGTTACCCACCCCTTGTATTCCGCCTACCCAGACTTTATCTTCTTGGTTTGACTAGAAGGGTGTAGAGTGGCAGACTGTGGGAGGCTGTGTCATAGGCCGTGCTAAAGTCAGGGGATATGATGTCATGCTTTCCTCCTCCTCCACAAAACCAGTCATTTCATCACAGGAGGCTATCAGAGGGTTAGTCAGATACCATTTGCCCTTGATAAATTTGAGCAGGCTGTTCCCACACACCTTCTATCCATAGAGAAAAATTCCTCTTAAAACTGTTATGTCATCTGTCTTTAATAAAAAAGAGAAAAACAGCTAAGCATTTGAAATGCTGTGTGTAAAGTATATGTCTCATTTTACCAATGCATTATCCTCCTTTAGGGTAACACAGAGGTTTCTGTTGAGTACAGAATGTACCTACCTTTGACAGTCTTTTATCCTTCACTAAAGTATTGCACTTTTGAATTACTGACCAAAAAAAAAAAACAACACAAAAATGAGGCCTTCTTTCAGGACAAATCCACATAAAAGAGAAAAAAGGTATGAAGTGCACTTTCAATGTATGATGATCCTTGATTTCTTGAAACCTTTCTAGAAGGATGGACAGTTGTTACAGATTTACAAAGTCTTGGCAGATTGATAGCAGCCTGTTTATTCTAACAGTACAAAGTTGATGTTGAGTGGTCACAGAAAAAAAGGCAATGCTGTCTGGCTGAGCTGTTGGTTTGGTTTTTGTTTGATTTGTCTGGTTGTTGTTTTGGGTTTGGTGAGGGTTTTTTTTTGTTGTTGTTTTTTTTTTGTTTTGTTTTTTTGTTAAATAGCTATAAAAGAGGAAAGATCTAAAAATTAGGCACTGGAGGAAAAGGTGGAAGTTGAAAAGAACAAGTGTTTCTGCCTGGAGTTGGAGACGTTCCCAGGCAGTGAATAGGTATGCTTGCTGGTAGAGCTTCATGCTCCCCTCAGAGCCTGTGGCTTGCACAGATGATAACTATAAATAGTGCAAGGTAGCATGTATTTAAATCACCTTTTTTTTTTTTTTTTTTAAAGCACAGCTCTTGAATTTCAGTGCAGTACTTCTGCTGAAGATGCACAGAGTTCTTGCTAGAACCACACTAATGAATTGCACTGGTGAATTGATTTGTCTCTGTAGTGACCACTGACAGGACCCAAGGTAGTGGTCTGAAGTTGTGTCAGGGGAGGTTTAGGTTGGATTTTAGAAAAAGGTTCCTCACCCAGAGACTAGCTGGGCACTGGAACAGGCTCCCCAGGGAAGTGGTCACAGCACCAGCCTGACAGAATTCATTGGACTATGCTCTCAGGCACATGGTGTGATTCTGGAGGATGAGCCTGTGCAGAGGCAGGAGTTGGATGATCTTTGTGAGTCCCTTCCAACTCAGCATATTGAAAGATTCTGTGATCTTTTAAAATGACAGTTTCTATTTGGTTTTTGGTTCACTGAGTAATAAGCCAGCTGCTCACAGATTGTATTTCTCAACCATTTCTCCTGCCTGTACATGCACAAGTGTTTCAATGTCATCACTTCTGATATTTATTTACATTGGTTTTAGGGAAAATTGTCCATCTATTTTACAGTCAGTTGGAGATTTATATTGCTTGATCTTTGTCAGGTTTAGTTTCTTTGTTTGACTTTATATATTTGGAAAATGGTGGCTCCAACTGTTTAAAACAATACTGTCCCTGCAACAAGACAAGAAGTGTTCCTGAAGAACAGGATTGTGTATAGTGCAGATAGGGTCCTTCTTATTCAGTTATTAGATTAGCTGCTCATGCTTTGCAAAAGGTGTGAGAACAGCCTTATGGACTATTTATGTTATGGAGCATGTATCTTACCACCTTGGCCATCTGAAGACACTTTGGATAGATGCTTATTGACCACAGTCCTTTTTTTTATGGTGTGCAGAAATGGCAGCAATTAACTCCACAGGAAAACCTTCCCTAGTTCCAGGTGAGTAATAGTAAGTATTTGCTGATGAATCAGGTGTCACCTGGGACTGAAGAAGCACTGAGTGTGAGATCTAAATGAGTCATTTCCTTGGGCTCTCAAGGTTAGTCTTACCTCTAGTTCAGTGTGGTAAACAGGAATAGTTAACTCAAGATGACTATTTCTTAAAGTCAGGAACTTGTTAAATTACTGATAGATGGAGGAAATGTAACATTTTAGCTGTGCTCATTGCAAATGAAATCTCCAATATCGGTTAGAAACTCACCACACCATTTTACGGAATTTTGGAAAAACATTAATCATTGCCTATCTGACCACATCTGCATGTTAGTCTGGGCTGCAGATTGTAAGTGTGCTGCAGAGGAGGGCACCGAAAGCTGGAGATATTGGTGCAACTGGTATAACAAACCAGCTGGTGGTCTGGTAGCCAGAACCTGGTGAGGTCAGCTTCTGAGTGACAGCCCTTAAAATGTCTGGAAGCTGTGGTGTGATCAGATGCTCTGAGTTTTCAGTTTGTGCTCGTTAAAGTGCACTTACCTCACAACTGCATAAATATTCCGATATTATTGCTGCTGACTGAAACAATGCATTCTGTGTTTCCTTGTGGCCTACTTCTAGCTTTAGAGGACCTTCATATACCAGTTGTGGGGCAACGAATGAAATTGGCTTCCGCTGTTCATTAACATCCAGATCTTCGGGATTTGTTGTTGTTGTTGTGTTCCCCCTCACAGTGGTCAATACAATTTGAATGCTAATTTAGACATTTTAAGCAGGCTGAAAATAAACAATTTAAATGTCATCTCTCTGGGCAAGTTTGGGTAAACAATTGGGTTTGTTGTATTTTTTTTCCCAAATATTTTGCCTCTGAGACTTAGTTACTCCCTTCTGAGATGGGAAAGTTCACCTATTGAATATAAAGGTTACTATTTCAGTGTGCAACTTCATATATTTGTTACAATGGTCCATTTTTCTTCTGGTATTGGTGCAGTTGTAACTCTGCGCAGTAGTTTTTGTGAGAGTGCCTCTGTGTTGGCTTAAAGCATGGAGGGAAGCATTGTTGCCTTGTTTGTTTTCAGAAAATGTGGGTTGACCCTGGCTGGACTCCCGGTGCCCACCAAAGCTGCTCCATCACATGTTTAGCACATAGGAGCGTTGTGAAAGGGAAGCGACCATGCCAGTAAGGGCTCTGCTCCTCTGTTCCTGATAAAGGATGCAGAAGTCAAAGCAAGCAGTGAATGGGAGCAGTTTCTATTTGTGTTGTGAGAATCTGAGGGATTTGTGTTCTATTGCTGTGAAATGTCTTCCTTCTTGTTGAAGTGGATTGGTTTTGGTTAGATTTTTTGACATTCTTCTGACTTGAGTTCTATTGCTTCAGTGTTAATTAGGTGCATTGTTTTGAGATATTTATTTTATGTGAATCGTTCTGGTTCAGCTTAGACAGTTTCTTGAAAAATGATTGACAGTTAGAATATTTCTGAAATCAGTTAATCTCCCCTTTAGATTTTGCATTTTGTAGTTGTTAAGGTAACTAGGAAAAATGAGGAAGGGATCCTCATTGTGCTTTCTTCAAGTGTCTTAAGCAAAACCGTAAAGTAATTTTAATAGGTGTTCTGAAGTTTTTCTTCAAAAAATATTCAGGTAAGTACTACATACATTTAATTGTATTTTCTTTGTCTCTTAGGAAATATATCTCAGGATATTTCTCTGTGCTTTAGTAAGTAGTTTTATCTGCATACCATTGTCAGCTATCTATTAGTTAGCAGTTGATTTATACTTGAAAGGCTTACGGTGGCCAGCTGAAAGAAAGGTCAGCTTGATTTGGGCCTATAGTTGGACATCAGATCAACAAATCCCTGGGATGGCATTGTGGCTCCCTGAAGAGGTAGCTGTTCCTGTGACTTTAAAGTCAAAAATTAGCTTTTATCGTTTTGTTGCTTCCTGCTGGTTGACTTGTGCGAGAATTGAAGTTGCTGAGAGTTTATGGGCAAGGTCTATCTCTTAAAATCATCTATAAAAAGTATTTGCAAGGTGACTAATACTGCTCAGAAACTTCTTGTAATGTCTTTGGTGAGGTAACTTCTGTTTTTTAAGTATGTTGAGAAACAGACTCCTTGGTGGGCTGTAATATGGTTCTAAAAAGTAACATATACTTCACAATGGTCCCTCTTTCCTGTCTTTTTATATCCAAGGTCATTACATGAGGTGCAGCTACAGTTCTGTGCATGCTGGCTTTCCCTCTCACGTATTTTCTCTTCTAGGAGAGAGATCTGGCTCCATGGTGTTATGGTGATGCTGGTGGGGCTTGTGAAATCCTTGGACTATTACCACGTGGGCACCGGTGATACTGCTGGGGGGGTCTTGAGGCTGGTCATACTGCTCTGGGTCTGAGGTACAAGGGCGCAGGAGCCAAGGTTTTCTCCCTGATGCTCCCAGTGAGGTTGTAGGGCTTGAAAAGAAGTGAATGGATCTTGGAGATCAACAGCTGGCTGCGCAGCTGATGTTGACAGCAGGCATTTACCTTTTACAACCATGGAGACCCTCTCTGAGGGCCAAGGACTGCCAGAAGAGATTGAACCTACCTGACCAAGTCAGGCAAAAGCTTCTTTGCCGCTAGGCTGGCCAGGCTGGTGAGGAGAGCTTTAAACTGGGAAAAATAAGGGAGAGAGAGCTGACAACCCACAGACAAGTATGGAAGTGATGAAATTGGTTGGCAAACAAAAGGCACAGGGTGAAGCAGACAAGAAGAGTCTTGGAAAAAGTGTAACGGGGCTGAAGGCAGGGGTTAGTTCCATGAACTATCAAGGAGATACTCAGTTTTTTCTGGTGTCTTAACATTCCTTGTGAGTCTGCATTAGACTCAAAGTTTTGATAAAACTTTGTATCTAATGTTTGTAGCATTTTTTTAGAGATTTTAAAAATTTTTTTCTTTTTTTGAATATAGTCTTATAGTGAGGAACTGTTTTTGACACAGTAGTATATTGATAAAGTGCTCCTTGATAATATGATCAATGTCTTTCCTTATTTTCACATCTTCACATATCGTATGCTTGATGTTTTTTAAAATGTACTTAAGTGGGAGTTAAAAATTGTCATACCACTGTTTTACAATTATACAAACTGTTTTCTGCCTTTATCAGTTTCCTTTAACAAAAAAAAAAAACTTGCTTCCATGCCAACTGTATTTCAAAACTCTTATCTGAAAAGAAATCTTTATTTACATTTTGGAAAAGGCAGTTGTGTTGGTTATTTTGTAAATATTGACCCTGTAAGTCTTGACGTTTGAAAATATTTTCTTCTAAGTGCTGTTTGCATGTTCATTTACACTCCACAGAGGACCTGTGCTCGTTCTGGGAGCACAGGGCAATAAAACCCATTTTCTTTCAAGATCATGCATTTAACGTTGGCCTATTTAAATCAAACAGGGAAATGGAAAAGTAATTTTGTGTCTTGGGTGGATAGTCAGGTATGTGCACATGAAGGCCTCATTTTCTATGGTGGCAGCTTCCCCCTTAACCAAGCATTGCACAGGAAACCTTTTCCCATGCAGGCTGGAGTGAGGGAGGGGCTCTGTGGTGGCTCGGACCCGAGAGCTGGTTTGGTTCCGTCTTCTCCCTTTCTCTTCCTTAGTGTTACTAAGATGGGGTTTTTTTAGCCCCTCTTTCTCCCCTTGTCTGGTTCCTTGAGAGCCCAAAAAGTGTTAGGAGCAGTGCAGCTTGTAGGGTCAGTCAGGAGGGAGGACACACGCCTTGGAGATGGGACAAGGTTGGGATCTTGGCAGGAATGCATGCTAATGAGGAGCTGAAATGTCTGGGTCAAAATACCTTGCCACTTTAGAAAGCCAAAGCATCTTTTTCTTAACAACCCACCACTCCCCAAAAAACCTAAGCCCTTTTGGTAGAAGATTTAAGACACATCTGTTAATTTTCTTTTATCAGTTCAGAAACATTGATCAGCACTGTGGTTAGAATTTTCTTTGAACCTACAAATCTTGCAGGTAAATATAATATACTTTAGTATCAGACAATCTGTGTGTACAGTTTTTCTTAGCTTTGGCCTAGAAATACACTTCATGAGGCTAGAGTGGGCTAGTAGGCTGTCAAGTGACCTAAAGCAGTATCAGTGTGCTGGAAAATCTCCCTTCTAAAATTAACTGCTTGATGTTAAATTTAATTCTTTTTTTAATTCTTGGAAAATGAAAGTAAATTTTGCTCTTAAAATGCTGAAAATGTCTTAATAGTTTTTAGGGAGTTGAAGGGATGTAATTCTAAATGTAAAGTGCTTTTTACATAGCTGCTTTTGAGCTTTCTTTCCTCATGAGCTAGAGACTTGGAAGTGAAAATTAAATTCAAGAAGTTGAAAGTTCATGTTTGGTGTGCACTGACAATTGTTTCAGAGTGTTTCATACTCATTAAGCTCAAAGGGGCTTTAAATTAGTCTGTTGTATCTCTTACCCACTGTGAGTAGAACAGTGAGAAAGTGTTTTAAAGTTTTCTGCTGTTTTTATCTTCTTTTTGTAACCTCAGAGAAAGCACTAAAAAGATAATTTTATTATTCAAGAAAGCCAGTCTGCAGCCGTGTTGAGGAAATGACCCAGACACGTATTCTGTGTAATTATTTTGCATACTGAAGGGCTGGTTCATGCACGTAATGGAATTAGGAATGAAATACCAGAAGTGAAATTCTGGCTTCCCTGCAGCCTGGTTTGCTGCTGGGGAGCTGGGCAGAGCTAACCTGTCGTGTTGGGTGCCGAGTTCCTGCTGTGCATATTTATTTGGCACAGTTGTGCTTCAGCTCTTCGTAGCCCCCACAGTCATGTGTTCTGCTTTGCTCCTGCAGACCGGCGGAGTCAACAATTTATGTTGACAAGGGAAACCTCATGTGTTTTCTCTTAACAACAGTAACATTGGCTGCAGAGTCAGGATATCAACTGTGTTGGGTTTTTGTCAAAAAACCTGTCCGCTGTCAACTGGAGTACTGCAAAAGCCAGAAGATTTTTGCGCCTGGGGGGCCAAGAAAAGGTTTTTTGATGGTAATGCAGCAGAAAGGTTTATCTGTGATAGTTTACTGTTCTTTGGTTTGACACTTTTACAGTGACTATTTCTGAGATGCTCTGTAATAGCTTTCATTTTATACTATATTTCACTCAAAATACCTTTGAGATAATGGAACCAGGTAAATGAGATATAACTGATTTTTTTTTTTAAATTTTTTTACTAATTTAAGACACTGAGTGTCCTCTTGTTCCTGCAAGAGGATTACTGCAGACATCCTTGTGTGTGATGAACCAGATTTGGATGTTGCTTCAGGCATAATTTCTTACTTCTTATTTTTTTTAAACAACCATAAGCTTGCAGCAATGCAGCCTCACATAGCCAGTGGTTGGTGGGACTGTGCAAAAGGACTGGAGCCTTTCCTCTGCCTGTCATGACATCAGCTAACTTCTGCACTGAATCATGGTTTGGAACGATGCAGTCTCCCAGATGCGCTCCTTTGTAGCCAGCTGTTTGTAGGTCACCTGCGGGGAGGTGTAGAAGAGCCATGGGTGCCTTTGCTTTGTTTGCAGCTCAGTGCTGCGTTGTTCAGCCCAGCACAGCTCCCTGCAGCACAGCACAGGAACCCTGCAGGAACCCTCACAGCACTGCTCCCAGCCGTGTCATGCTGCTCAGTGCCCTGCTGGGCCACTGCCTTGTGCTCCCCACAGACAGCTGCCGCCTCTGCATCTCTTCCTGTGGATAAAAGGTGCAAATCAACAGGTTTGCTGCCACACTCAGTCCTCTAGAGGCGCCTGAGGAGGATTCAAGACTGAGAGATTCAAATTATGCGACAATCGTTTTGATTTTTATTTATTGCAAACTGCCAAACTGACAACTCAGATATGACAAGTTCAATGTAAGAGGTTGAAAGGCATTTTTTACCTGAAAAAAAAAGCCCAGAATAATTGTAATCTTGTCTTCCTAACTAGTGGATTGTTATTTGCACTTTTTTTTAAAATTACTTTGGTTTTTTTTTTTTTTGCCCTGTTAACTACTGGGCACCATTCCATATCTAGCCACTAGTTTTTGCATCTCTGTTGTGGTTTGACAACAGATAGAGTGGTCAGGTGCTTAGTATCTTTTTCTGGTTTATTGGATATATATATGAATTCAGATTTTATCAATATGCTAGAATATAGAAGTGCTCTTATTAGCTGTGAAGAAAACAGAATTGCTGTTGTACACTTTTGTTGTAGCCCTTCAGAAGGACCTCAGGTGGGGCATTTGAAAATTACCACTCTGCTGGGGTCAGAGACTGACATTGTTCAGTGGATTTATGAAGCTTTCAAGGAGGTACACTGAGGGTTGAGGCTGCAGCATCAACACTGTGTTTATGACCTGAACCACATCCTTTTCTTGAAAAAAAAGAGCGAACTATTTGCACTTGTTCAGCATATGGCTAATATGCTTAAAGGGAAGTAAATTTGCATTCAGTTTAGATGAGATAAAGACGATGAATGGACTGTGAAGGCATCACTATTGACAGCTGTCACTTTCAGACTGTGCTGGAAATCAGCTTGAACACCTTCTGTAAAAGAGATGTGCTCTTGTGCTTGATGTCCAAAGTACCTGTGTTTGATTTTGTCCCTTGAGTGTTGTTATGGCTCCTCTTTGATTCATGAGGTCAAGAGCTGCATCCATCAATGTGCCTGCCAGATGCTGTTTGCAGTGGAGCTGTAGAAAACCTGCCAGGGTTCAAAGCAGGCAGCACATGTTCTTTAATAACATTAGTTCCAGGTCAGGTGTTCTGGAGGCTGTTGAGCCTCCCTGTGTTCTCAAGTGTGGGTGTAGGTCCTTGTAATGCTCTTCACAGTGCCACAGTATGTTGTCACTGCACTGCTTGTGCAGCTGCTTGGTGAGGCTGCTCTGCTCTGTAGGATCAGGGTGGGATTGGCAGAAGAAGTAACAACTCGTAGCCCTGTCCGTGCTTGTCTGAATTTTATGTGATTCACATCTGGGTTTCCTGTGTATGGTTTCAGGGTTAATGTGCACAGAGTGAAAGGCAGTTGCTTAAAATTGAAAATATTGACCCAGAGCATATTTTTGTGTCTTGTCTTCACTTGTTCTGCAAATTCCTTGCTGTTCTATGAGGGTTCCTGATTCTGGCAGTATCTCAGAGTACCTGCAAAGTAAAAGGTCACTCACAAAGCTTTTCCTCTCCCTCTGTCCCTATGCACAGGGTACCTGATATTGGTCTTCTTCAGTTCACAGTTTTCGTGCAAAAGTCTTGAATCTTGCACAGGGTTCTCTGACCTGTTTTTTATTTAGTTTTGTTTCCCAAATGAGCAGTGTCATTTTAACAGCTTGCTCCCAAATGCCTTTAGCCTCTGTGAGCTGTATGGGCACAGTAATGTAATCCCTCATTTTCTTCCTATTGCACTCTTGAAACTCCCTCCTCAGCATAGGGGAATACTGTATGGACTAGTAAAAGCTAACTAACACTGTAGGTCCACTGATTGTCTTTATCTGTTAAATTTTGAGCTGAAGAGACCTCAGTTATAAAATGTGACAACCCCAGTGTGGTCAGGAACATTTTTAGGTGATATACTCTCTGTATTAACCCAATTTGTAAGAACATAGAGTGGAGTGCTGATAACACCAAAGTCATGGGTACAGTCCTGGTATGGGCCATTGGCTTGAGCTCGACTCAGTGGTCCTCGTGGGTCCCTTTCAACTCAGAATATTTTGTGAAACCTGTGATGCTTCACGAACAAAAGTAGTTTTTATACACCTTTCATAAAAGAAGGAAAGCACATAGCAAAATAGCATGGAACTGTAATGCGGATTGTAGCAAATTTTTGGGTTGGAATTCAGTGTTTTTTACTTCAACCCCTTGGTATTTTAAGGTTTCAAAATAGGCTGAATTATTTTCTTCAAAGACTTGGGTAATGTGTTTGAGGCATCTCAGACCTTTTTCATAGTGCCTTGGTCTGCCTTGGGGGTTAACAATGAGAATCCTTTTGTTTGCAGTTTCTTTTGAAGTTCTCTTTTGGTGATAGCAGCAGTAGCACTATACTGTTGAAGCTGAGAGGAACAGAAAACTGTCTCTGGAAAACTCTAGCCCTCTCTTTTTCCATCATCCTGTCATTTTTTTTTTACTTTCTTACGCCTTAAATAAGATACTGACACATGCACAGGAGTGTAAAAATACGTACATAAAGAATTTTGTAGAAGCTCTGAAGTAGAGGATATTGTGAGTCCTGCATTTTAGAAATTGAATGTAAAAAATCTGTAGAAATTAAAATGAAAATGAGAAAACAAGATATAATAGAAAGCTGGAGATAATGCTTGTGATTGTCTTGATGATTAAAAGAGTTACTTTATTTAACTGAAAATTAATGGTAAAATTTGAATCCTTTTCTCAGCTGGTGGGGACTGAAGAACAAACTGATACAGGAGTTCCTGGAATGTTTTCAAGGGCTTGGAGCTGCATAGATAGCACAAGCCCAGCTTCAGTCTGGCATAACCTTGTTGTGAATGAGGGCAGTAGTCTTGTTTGAGGAGTACAAATCTGCCAGTATGATGTTGTTAAAATTGCCTGTTCACCTTCAGTGCAAGAGGCCTGGAGCTTGCTAGTACGTGTGTGTTTCTTACCAATGGAAAGGTGTTTGGGAAATCTCCACATTTAAGAATTAGTGGTCGAGTGCTAGAATATGTTTGAGCATACTTGTTAAAGGAGATCCAGGAGATCTCTGCTCACCTGAAGGGGGCCAGCTGCCATTCCATGAATTCCTGCTGCTAATAAGTGTTGTCCACAGCATCTCATCTGTTTCACCGTGTTAAGCTGTATGTGTAGAAATTCCTGTCAGTGAACAGGAGCTAAAAATTTTGATACAGATTGAGGTCTCTTGATAAGAAGTAACAAGGAATTTATCCAGCTTTTATGAAAGCAACATTGTTAAAACTTAATATGGGAATGTGGAATATAAAAATTACTAGGAAAATTAATGACCCTTAAGATTGACTTACATCCTGCCCTGCTGATTGCAGCAGTGTTTGGTGTTTTGAGAAACATCCGTGCATTTGACAAACTTCCTGATACTTGTCTCTCAGTCCTGTTACTTCCACAATTTTGAAGGAGCACATATTCGTGTTTTAAAGAATTTTCTAACTTTTTCCCCATGGAACTCTGTGGAAAATCAGTTAGCTCTGAGAAGAGACTGAGATTGTCCTGAACATCATACACTTTATGAATATTAAATAAAAGGTAGCCTTGCATGGTAGAATTCAGGGGAATATCATTGCAGAAGTGGAAAATCCAGAATGTTTTGCAGAGTTCTTCAGCTGAGTCTGAAGCAGTATGATCTGCTGCTATAGATATGAATTAGATTATCCTGATTGTTACTGCCTGCAACAACTTACTCTTTTTCTGTTATTTCAAAATGAAGGTTTATTGCCAGTCAATTCTGGTTTTATCCTCCATAAGCTCTTGTCTGTCTTTTGAGTTGGTGTCTGTTGTTTATCTTAGTTTTGTAGATGTAGCACAAATCAAGTGTTTAACCAGTGCTTCTGGGCTTTGTGGAGGGAAGGTAATGTGCTGTGGACAGGAATGAATGAGACAGGGAACGGGAGAAATGTCAGTGCTGCCAAAGCAGCTGCTCACGCACAGTCTGTGTTGTCTCGCTGCAACTCTTCATGCCCGTGTGGCACTTTTCCGAAAATAAAGAAAATTTTAGCTGTTTTCACTTGTGCCATTGGAATGGAGCAAAACATACTAGCTAAATATATATAGTAAGAAAAAGGAGTTGATTGTAAAAGGCAGGAGTGAAAGCACAGACAGTGTGAATCTGTGGTTCACACTGGATTTCTTTAATTCCTATTGAGACATAACACTTCTTGAATAGCCATTTTATTTCTGATGAGAAGTTTTAACTTTTCTGTGTGGTTTTATCACTTAGAAATTGAAGTCCTTGAGTATAAGCTTTGTGGTTAAAGGAAAAGAAACAAGCCCTTCTTAGCTAGTAAGAAAAAATGGCAAAGTATTTAAAAAGCTGGCTCGAATACTCTAGAGTACAACTTTCCGTTTTCAAGGCCTATGATTCCTTGAGGACTTAGCTGCCTCTGTAAATGTTATGTGCCTCACTGCACCTTTTAACCTGGCCTGACACTGTAGTACCTGCAGAATGCAGCTCTCTGTAACTCAGGATTTCTTAATATTTCCCATGTAAGTAGAGATCATCTAAGTAGGCACTGATAGCAGCAAAAAACAAGTAGCTTCTTCTTACACTAATAGGTGTGTATATATAGCCACAACATTTTTGATATTGCTGTTCATTTGTTGCAAATATTTTGATAGCTACTGGTTATTTGTACATTTACCTATCAAAGTTTTAAAGTGTGATATGGAGACTCTGGTTTGCACATGGTGGATAATGGGGAAAAGAGGTGAACTCAGTCAAAGGGTACCTGGAGACAGCTGCAGTGGAAAGCTGGGCCAAAAATATCTTATTAAACTGAGGCAGATTATAATGCAATTCTAATTTTTATCAGGTCTGAATCGAGAGCAGCTGTATATGTACATATTCACTTACATAGAGCTGCAGTGTATATGCACATCTCATTTTGAAACTGCTTTATGAAATAATAGAAATGGTTCTAGTCTGTCACCAGCTGTTCCCATGCAGTAGCTGCTGGCCTGCTCCTTGGGTATTTTATGTTATTTTGGAACATGAATGATCAAGAAGATGATTTTTGGGGGAGATGGTTTTTGTGATTTTAGGCCTATATAATATTTATTTCATGCTAAAATCAGGTATTATCTACTGTCCTGGGAACTGATACTATAAAATGGATCTATTTTCCCCATTACTTCTGACATTGCATTGAGTACTCAGCCTGAAAGGGCTAGGTAGAATTTTGTTTGCTCTGTTATGTACAAAGGGCCTTTATTTTATAACCAGCCACAAGCACACTATAACTATGAAGAATCTCTTCTGGCACAGCTCAGGCAGTGTAAGGGAATGTGTTTTCACTTTTTCTCTTCATTGATTGCAAGGATGGAGACACTTAAAATTTTTAAGGACCATAGAAAAAAGAATCAAGCAACTAACCAAGACTTGACTGTTTGCAGTACAGCTTGGTTTGGAGCATCTGGATCATTGATTTTTATTTTGCTGTGAGTTGTCTTGCATTGGCATTGGGAATGTAAATATTATATATGCCAGCAATAATATGTTGGGTAGATTCTTCTGTGCAAAAAATATAGCAAAAGGAGTATTTTCTAAGTTTGCATTTTGGTTAAGAAGGTATGCCAAGCAGAATTATATCCAGTTATATACACTGTCATGTTTTAGGCTGATACATCACACAGCTTTGCTGTCAACATCTTGGAGCTGGCATCTGTCAACACCAACATTGTGCCTTATGTAGGGAGCAGACAGCACAGCTGCTGTGTAGTTCTTTCCAGTGATTTAACTCAAACCAAAATGTCTCAGGGTTCAGTCTTTCTAACTTCCCTGAGACTGCCAAAACCGTGTTTCCAAAGTAAGGGATGCAAACATCTCCCCAGTAAGAGCTTGGAGTGACGCCGTGTTTCACAGACACAGCTCAGTGTCTGCTGGACAGTGATTTGTTGCTGCTGCTCTGGATGCCTTGCAGCAGATTACAGACTTTCAGCTGTTTCCCAAGGGGAACAAGAGCATGAAGAACAGCAATCCCTCTCCTCCTGTACCACCAACTTTACCATACACTAAACATGATGAAATACAATTAAAGATGGAGCTAACAATTAGCGCTGCCTTTACAAAGCCTAGAGCAATAGCTCTGATCAGGAGTTCAGCTGTCCCCTTCCTTTGGGAAAGCCCTGAGCTTTTGATCATCTAAATGTATTAATTTTGTCTCATCCATGATGATACAATTTTCAATATTTTTCTTTGCCTTTGGGATTGGCTTACCCTGCTCTAGCAGATGTCCTCTTCTGCTTTTTTCCAGAGTTAACTGCTGTTCTCCATCTCTCTGTACAACAAAGACGTAGTTGATTTACTCCTCACTATAGAGGAACCAAAATAGGATGGAGAACCCAAGTCCAGTATGCAGCTTACTGAATCAGTGGCCTTTAAATGCAGACTATCCTGTCAACCAGTGCAGACCTTAGCATAAGTCCCTTGTCCGAGCGGACAGCGTTGCAAACTGGGTGGCTGCACATCTGACAGATGATATCTCTAGGGACAAGACATAAGTTATTTGTGCTGATCATGAAGTTGTTTACCCAAAGAAAGTTATCTCCCACTACAGCCACTGCTAATTTCCAGCTGGGTCCCTTCATCTTCTCAAGGGGCACTAGTTAAGCCAGGCTGAGGTGAGCATCTGCTAAAACTGATTTCCATCCTCAGCTCTGAGAGGCACTGACCTGTTGGGTTTTCTGCATGGGACACACTCAGGCTCCTTGAGGGAGTGCAGAACCTTTTCACTTCTGCATGTCCTTCCTGCTTCAGGAAGGACCCACAGTGTTCCTCTGAAGCACTTTCTCTGTCTCTGCTTTTCCCAATTCTTGTCAGCTGCTGTGTGGCACCAGTAGGCTTGCTAGGTCTATCTTTCATTTCTTTCTGAAAATTCTTGCTGTCTTGCTTCAAAGTCTCTTGAGTTCATGTGCCTGAAGTTTGCAGTCCTCTTTTTTATAGGGAGGTTAACAGACTTAATCTACCTATCTTCTTACATCTTCCTTATTGTGATTAATAAGGGGGAATAAGAGAGCTTTGGAACTGTGCTATGTTTCTGAGAGCAGAGATGGTAATTTTCATGAACAGATTGTATGGCAGCATTTAAAAATATATGTCAAGAGTTTTAAAATTCTGTTTTTCCAAAACATCACAGAGATACTCTTCCAAATGAGCACGTACTTGAACAGAGCAATATGTATGCTTTAAAAAGCCTAGGCATACAACATTTCTCTTTTATTCCTTCCTCAATTCTTAGTCAACTCTTTCCAATAATATTTAATATTGTATCAGTCATTTCATATCCATCATTCAACAGCTGACTACTTATGCAGTTTATTGTCTGCATTGCTGTAAGCTTGTTTATATGTTTCCCTTGAGTACTAAAGTAAAACATTTTTAAAACATGAGTTATTTTTTCCTTTGGTAGCAATATAAATATTTAAAACTCAGTCTTTCACAGCTTATGTTTTCCTCAGACTTTTCTGTCTGGGGAATGAAATGTTTTAACTTCTGCAAGTTAAGTGCTGAAGCTGTTAATTTATCTCTGCGCCCAGTCCAACACCAGGTAGCTAATTGGCAGATTTCTTTCAGAAATAGATAAGTACTTGTGCTTTAAACAGTCAAGTACATGAATTGGTTAAAGACTTGAAGCTGGCTGCTCATAAGCTCTCTCTAGCTCACATGCCTCTGCTCTGTAAGGAGAAATATTTGTGTACTATCTTCTGATCTCTTGGTTCACTAAGTCAACATGGAATATGTCAATAGAAATAAAATTAGATATGAAGAGGGAAGGTGGAAACTTAAAAGTCTGTTACGGTTTAAGATCTCTCTCTTGTTTAAATGTCTTTTCTAACTCTCCAGTTTATGTAGTCTAGTCAGATTAAAACAGACTCAAAAAAAACCAGGGTTTTCTGAGAGTATTTTTCCTTACTATTTTGCAAACCTACATATGTGTAGCAAAGATAACAAAACCACCTGTATTAATGATTCTGTATTCATTAAGAATGTAATTAAAAAGTTTGGAGAGTGTTTCTGTTTGAGAGCTATAAAAGAAGAATTAATCTCAGTAAATGCTTGTTTTACAGAATGCTGAAACCAAAGTGGAGGAAGCAGCTAAGGAGAGTCCAAAAGCAGCCAGACTAACACAGCAGTCTTCAGAGGATAACGAAGTATTTGGTGAGTTGCTAGGACAACTGGAAAATGTTATTTGATGTGTTAGTACAAAGAGAATTCCCACAAAGTCCTAGTGATCTGCTTGATGTTGGTGTACAGCATTTGAGTGCAGGCTGTACAGTCCCACAGAGACCTGGAAAGATGGAGGAAAGGACCAAGAAGAAAACGAAGAGTTATCAACAGTCTCAGACAAATCACCCCTGAGGAGAAGAAAGATAGAATCCAAGTGTTCAGCAAAATTAAAGGTTTATGCAGTAAGGGAAAACAAACTTTTCTCCATCTGTAATGGACAGGATAAGCAGTGAATTCTTAAAACTGCAAAAAGAAAGACGTGATCAAATGTCAGGAGGGGAAATACGGAAATAAATACTAAAGCTTTGTGATACATCATCTGGAAAGTGTGCAGATTCATCATTGCAGGCCTTGAAAAACAGGTTAGACAAGTAACTGTCTAAGCTGATGTAATCATCTTGTGCCAGAAGGATAGACTGGATGACCTTTGAGAATTCTTGGAGGCCTAGATTTTAAATGAGCTTCTCTTGGTATTTTTCAGTGAATCCCTTCCCTGCTCTCCATAGAGGTTTTGCTGATAGTTTTATTATTTAATCTGAAAGCCACATTTGACCTTTTCTTCTGCATTAAGTTTTGGAAAAGAGATGGGGAATCATAGAATCATAGAATATGCTGAGTAGGAAGGAACCCATCAGAATTATTAAGGCCAACTCCTGGCCCTGCACAGGACACCCCAGGAATCACACCATGTGCCTGAGAGCAGTGTCCAGACACTTCTTGCACTCTGTCAGGCTTGGTGCTGTGACCACTTCCCTGGGGAGCCTGTTCCAGTTTCCAGCCATTGGCCAGGCAATGAACCTTTTCCTGATATGGGAAACCTTATTATTACAGCTTTAGGTTGATTTTATGCTAATAGAACTCCAATAAAGAAGCAGTAGTCTAATGTTAATGCAGGAGAGATTAGGGCAAGGCCAGTCATGTGGTTGTTACTAAGGCTGACTAGCTTGAAAATTTTTGGATGAGTGAAATATTTTTGAACACAGTAAGGATTTTTTTTCTTTCAAGGTACAAAAGGAATGGAGCATAGATAATTAGTCTTTTTCACTATATATGGAAACCATTTAAACTGATTTTGTTTAAATTCATCTTTTCTCAGTGAGATAATACAGTGTGATTGGCACATGAGCCTGAATTCCTGGTATGAATGTTTCCAGCACTGATCATACAGTGCCAGTGTGTGATGAATCTAAAGTAGACTTTAGAACTAGCTTTCAACTTCATTAAGTGAGTGCTGAGGCTATTACCTCATTTCCTTGCCATTTTCTCTGCCAGTTATTTGCAGTACATCCAGTATTACTGGTTATAAAGCCCCACGGCGCGGCGTAATGTGCCTCTCAAACTGTGTTCTTACTCACAGCAGATCTTTCGTTTTCTTTCCCTGAGAATGATGGAAATATCAAAGCAAGGAGTTCTCCATCTGCCTCTTTCTACCAGCAAAATCTCAGGCATTTAAACCTTCTGTATATTTTGATCACTACTCCCATGTACCTGTGAGCTAACCTAGTAGTTAGTCAAGCCTGTAGTTCATGTGGGAACTGTGAGTTTAAAGATGGGAATTTCACTGTTGGTAGGTTTAAACTCAACATCCAGTGATCCATACCCTAGATCAACACATTCTTTTACTAATTGAAGAAAGTCAGCATGCAGTGTGCTACGTGGTCTTTAAAGCTAATGATTTGCTAACAAACAGCTAAATATTTCCATGTTCCAAATATATGAACTGGTTATTCTGAGATAAGACACTGATCAACCTTTCATAACTCGACATAACAAGGAAGAAAATTTCTTTCCAACTCCAAAACCAGTCAGACTACGGTATCTTATATCAACCCTCCCACTGATGCCTTAGGTATTAACTTTTATATTTTTCAAATCCTGTACTGCCCAGTGTAACTCTGAAGTTTCCTGTAGATTGTTAGCTACAGCTCTCTTATGCTAAGACAGACATAACAAAGCCTCTCTGGCTTGCTCTCCAAGGACACCCAGACCATCCTAGGCCCAAAAGTGTAAACCTTCATCTTGAGAAGGTGGGGTAAGCTTGGAGAAATTACATCATTAGCTAAAGTTTTAATTGGTGAATTTATGCTGATATGCAAAGGAACCAAACCTATAAAAGTGAAGGACTTGTGACCTGTTGTCCATCTTGGGATCCACTGAGGCAGGAGCCTCTGGACCCCCAGGGTGTACCTTCAAAGGTCTATCAGATAAATACCTACTTTTATTCCCTTATTCCTACCTAGTCTCTGTTTTTAGGTAGCCATCACTACCACTTTGCAAATGGCAGTGTGGGGTTTTTTTGATTTTAAGATTAGGTCAAAATGGGGGGGGGCGGGGAAGAGGAAGTACGGTACAAATGGAGTCTGAAATCTTCTTTTACCATGCTCAAGTGAGGAAATCAAATTGGACTGAAGATGCAAATGAAATCACTGTAGTAAGGATCAGGGAGAATATTTTGACAGGTACAAGTTTTATGTGCAAGTTTTCCCTGCAGTTCTGGACAATTTCTTAAAATACTCTATTACATCTTGTAGGGTTTCAAGCAGTTTTCCCTAGGTGAGTTATTTGTTCTGTGACTTAAATGATTACAGACTCTGCTCACTTAATCTCCCTCTGGCTTGATGTGTTTCAAGCTATCCCTCATTTCTTTCTTCTTTCTTTTTCCCCAGTGATGCTAATTATACCAAGCATCAAGTATGCACCAATAGTTGGTTAATTTATAGCTCCAGCTTTGACGAGAATACCTCTTCTGAAGAATTTTTAATAGCTTGCAGTCTCTTTGAGCGGGTACAGCGCCTTCCTTTTTTGCAGAGATCACTCTGCCTTGTTTATTTTCCCCAGATCCCTTCCTCCGGCTTTCCCTGTACAATGCCACCCCCTACAGAAAGGTTGGCACAGGCAGCAGAGGAGCCTGTCGCAGCCTCGGAGCCCCCTTTGGAGAGGGGCAGCACCCCTGGAGAGCCGCCTGCCTTCCTCTCCGGGTGTGTGTCTGGGAGGAGCCGAGTCCCCCGGCAGCCCTGCCTGTCCCTCTGCGCGGGGCCAGCCGGTGGCAGCAGCTGCCAGTGCCTCTGCCGCCCGCTCCGGGGCTCTGCAGCGAGGGAGACAGAAATCCCTTGCTTTGGGCTTGTCCCCACACTCTCCAAGGTTAGTGCTGGCGTGGAACAGGTGACAAGAATGACTTTTCAGGATAAGGGAGCTTTCTCTGCTGTGGGCAGCGTGGATAGATGCAGCTGGTAGGGATTGTTATCCAGAAGATGTCGGATGAAGCTGTACCATTGAATACGGCAGGGTTATTTTGAAAATACTTTTCTTTAAGAGTAGATGTGGTTTCTGCAGTCCCTATCAGCTGGGTCCAGTTTTGGATGCAAACCATTATTGATTGAAAATATTATGATGGTGAGGAACCAAGTGTGGGGTTCTCTTTCAAATCTGCTAAACCTGGTAGCATTCTTTGTAGATACAAGCAAGGGTTGATCGACTACTGTAAAGGGCCACTTGTGAACACACATAAATGTCATCATTTTCCTGTTGTTCTTCTCTGCATGAGTTGGATTCGGGAATTACCATTCCAGAAGGCTTTTTTGCATTTCTCTTTAATATTTATTTTTATACTGGGTATAGATGAAATGACCTTGCCAACAATGAAGCCACACCATACCAGCTGCTTTATGAAACAAGCAAGTAAGTCTGGTGTGTCTTGTGTTTCAGAGGTAATTCTCAAAGGCAATGAACTTTTTATACAGGAGGATGAAATGGAGAAATGGAGCAGAAGGGTAAGGGCATGGGAGAGAAGAGACATCACAGTGATGGCATTTGCAGCTATGAAATTCTGAATTGACAAGAGTTAGTTTTGTTTGCCCTTTGAAAGGATTTTCTTGTGGCACCCAACAGAGTTCTGTTGTCTGATATATACTGAATATGCATCTGTGATGTGGAGCTAGAATGTCTTGGTCACTGCAAACTTCTGTTGAACTTGCACGTAGTCAACATGGTCTCTGTTGCTCCCAGTTTGTAGTCAGAAAAGGATTGTCAATTACATCTCAGTCCAGGGGAGAGAAGGAATTTACTGGGTATGGTGCTATGCATTTAAGGAAATGGATCAGGAGGGCACTCTTTGCCTTACTTCCAGAGGTTATTTTCTGAAGTTTATTTGATCCAATGCTACGCTGCAGTCAGGCAGAAGCAGGGGGGATGTTTTCCAGTCATTCTGACCGCTGGGATGATGAGACCTTCCTTTCTTTCGTTCAACCCCTGAACCTGGAAAAATGACAAAGGCAGATTTTTAATTATACTTTATACGTTTTTTTCCCATAGGGTTGAACTAGCATAAAATTACAAGCAAGATTTTTCCTTGAGGGAGCTTTTATACATTGAAAATATATTCCTCTTTCTGATGGCAGTGAAAAATCAAGTGTGCTAACTTTTTGTCATAGAATCTTAGAATATTTTGAGCTGGAAGAGACCTTTGAAGGCCATCTAGTCCTAACCCCCTGCCGTGGGCAGGGACATCTTGAACTAAATCAAGTTGCTCAGAACCCTGTCCAACCTCACCTTGACTGTTTCTAGGGATGGGGCATCCACCACCTCTGTGGGTAACCTGCTCCAGTGTTTTACCACCCTCATAGTAGAAAACATCTTCCTTGGGAAGATAGAGTAAGACTTGACCTTCTCAAACAGGAAGCTTCATTTCCTTTCTGTCTGGTAGATCAGGTCTAAAACTGTATCTGGATGTGGCCACTTTTCTTCTGGCTTAGAGCTTTCCAGGGAACCATGCTGTGTGCCTGGAGTTGTACTGTGAGGTGTAGGGGTTTTGTTGTTGTTTGGGTTTGGTGGTGGGGTTTTGTGCTTTGGTTATTTGGTTTTAGTGTTTTTTTTTTGTTTGGTTGGTTTTGGTTTTTTGGTTTGTTTGTTCTTTGGGGTTTTTTTACTTAAAAGAGGTGAAATGAACACTTTTTTCTTCCCCTCTAAAAGGAGAGATCCTATTGTAGAGCTTTCTCAGCACCATCCACTGTTCTGCTGTTTGGAATTGGGTACGTCCTGAGGTATCTTTTTGTGTGCAGAGCTCAGAAATACAGCAAGAAAATGTACATTCAGCACAATTCCACGGTGGCCCTGACTCACCCCGATTCTTGCTTATGCTGATGCCTGCTGCTGTGTCCCACGCAGAATGTCCCGTGGGGAGTTGGGTAAACCCACGCAGGATGAAGAACTTTTCTCTCCATGAGGCTTCCATCTGTAGAGGTTTGACAGATCAACGCTCACTGTGGGTCTGCCTTAACACAATCCCACTGCATCCAAACCTCGGAATTTTTGGATGCTGTGTATTGAATGCTAGTTTGGGTTCTTTGGTTGTGAGGTGGTTTTTTTTTGGTTGGTTGTTTTTTTTTTTTTTTAGCTGGGGATTTATTGATGGTTTATAAAGTTCGTCTGGGAAAATGAGAGAATTTGTATTCTGGTCTTACAGAATATACTTACAAAGGTGGGAATATATATTATTGAGTGTAACATCTGTATGGATTTCACTCTTTTCTTGTACCTGTTTTTCTTTTGTTTCTTGCTTAAAAAAGGGAGAGGGCAGAATGTGAAGCGAGGAGCTGGAAGACACAGTGCCTTTATCCAGGAGGTGATGCAGTCCTGTCAGGAGCAGGCTAAAAGCTGAGGGTTATTGCAGTTCAGTGACCTTACAGGGAAGCTTCTTTCATTGTAAACACAATCAATTGTGGAACACAAGCTATGACTTTAATGCAAAATGATGGCAAGATTACACAAAAAAAATCAATCTGGTGAGACAGCAAATGGTCCTAAAATAGGTGTTATTACCATGGTGCAGTTATTTCCTCTTGCCTGAGAAGCAAATGGGGGAATTCAGTGTTCTGTTGGTTTTCATTATAAGCTAAGTAATGATTTTGGTTTTCCAGCTATCCGCCTATTTCCACTTTCCTTAGCTTTCTTTCCTTTTCCCAGTTTCTTGCAAGACTTGGCAAGGCCTGTCTGCTTTCATCCAGAGACCACTGATTTATCAAAATTACAACAACAACCTTGGATTAGATTTACATTTTAATAAAAAACCTAGTTTCTATTTTTTGTGCAAGTTGTTGGGTCTCAGAGGTACGGCTCACAGCTTTCCCTTTTTGGTATATTTTATGCCCACCTGCAGATCTTTATTTTAGGGAAAGGGCTAAAACTTGTGTATCTTACATATCACAAAGTGGGTTTTGCAAACTATGTGTAGTTTTTACATATGAACAAGCGAAGATGAATACTGGAGAAGTGCTGTGGTAGAAAGAGACCTGTAGGAGTCCAGAGGCAGCAGCTGGCCAGCCGGTGGGATATTTTGTTATTTTAAAGTTCAAAGCTTTTTATAAAGTATGGATATTTGCAACTGCTGTAATAGTTCTGTGGTTGGTTTGGTTATAGCTAATTTTTATGGATTTTCTTTATTTAACAGTAGCATTCAAACATTTTTTATATCCTGCCAGCAGTCTGGTGCTTTAAACAGTAATGGTAGCTTTTGGACATCTAATTAGTTAATATGCCTTTAATTAGTTAATTTAGTGTTCTACAGTAGCATCAACTAAATCTTTAAGATTACTTTTAGCATGCCATTGATGTTTGCAGCAAAGTTAGTGCACAAGCACTTAAGGGCATTTTAACAACTCTGATTTGGTACACTTTTTTTTTTTTTCTTGTGTGTACCACATGCAAGCAACATGTAAAACAGAGGTCTGGGTTTTTCTAATATCATAGGGAATGGATTTGTTACTTGGGTGGTTAGCATAGGCGTGGAGCTGAGACAGCTATGCCTGCTGCATTTTTATCAGTGGTGGGCTGTGCTTGCTGTAATTAATCAGCACATTAACAATAAATGACCTATTCATTAATTTAATGCTTGCTATACAATGTACAGGAGCTGGTGGTTTTTTCCTCCCCTTGTTTATTCAGTAAGAGTGAGTCTGTATGCAAGATGGGGGGAAACACAAAGGGCTCTTACCATCCTATTGTTATCCAGAACAAGCATTGTGTCTGATTGTAAAAGTGGAGATGGACAAGGGTGGTCTAATGTCACATGTTGCTGGGTGGTGATATGAGGCCTATGGTTAATTAGCTATCCATGAAACAAATTACTCCTTTCCCAGTATGTTTTGTCATCTTTGTCCTGTTAGCAGGCTGCAACCCAAGAGAGTATTCTGTGTGCACAGAAGTCCTTAGTGTTCTCTGTTACTGATTCTTGTGAACCATCCAGTTGGTTTAAGGCAGGATTTTATCTGTAAATGAATTAAAAGTGCTTCTGAAAGATCCTTATTTTGAGGAAAGGAGCTGAAATGTTGCTGTTGTCCCATTTCCAATTTTGTTGAGGCTGAATAACCACTCAGTTCTGGTTTGAGTGAAGGAAAAAGCAGAATAGTTCTCTGTGGGCCAACCACTCTTCTGTCGGGTTAGCTGAAACAGATGTTGTCGTTAAAGTTTAATTACAACATGACTCACTTTTTAATGCAGTGACTAGAAGAGTACCAGGAGTTTTTGTACCATACGTTAGGAGAATATGAAAACAGCAGTTAAGATTGATAGTGCTTCTGTGTTTTAAAAGTGATATAAAAGCCATCAGCTTTGGTTTCCTGCATAATAGGAGCTGTGGAATTGCATTATATGAATTTCTGGATAAAATCCATAATACCTGATTTGAGCCAGAATAATGTCCTATTGCAAAAATTGTACCAAAACAATGGATTCTCCTCAGACTAAGCAGTCAGTTATCCTGGTTAGAAAGAGGCACTTCACCAATGGTCTGCATCCCATAATTACCTCTGGTTGTGTGTCTGGCCTCCATTAGGCTGCCCAAAGCACACATCATGAAAGACATATCCAAACACAGATGTTTTCTTACCTGAATGCAGAAGGCAGAAATCAAGGGAAAAAAGGGGCTACAGAGGTAAACATCTTGCCCTCATAAATACAGTAGATCACTACTAAGTTGATGCTTCCCATCCAGTGTGCTGTCAAACAGATGAAATTCCAATTCCTTGATGGGATCTGGTGGGCCTAAGAAATTCTGGGTTGGGGTTCTTAATGATACTTCCCTCTCACACCCCGCTTTAAGTCATGTTCACTCATGATATTGTAATTAGCTCTATTGACTTTGCCAGAACTATAAAGATAGTAATGAATTGACCTTAAAAATCAAAAATCCATTGACTTGCCCTTCCAACATTAAAAGATTGTGCTGGGGTGTGAAAAAACCTGTGGATTTTCTTGTGTTCAGGTTGATGGCCAGAGTATAGGAGGGCAGGGAGAGAGCCACTGTAGCTGCATCCTCTTGTCCAGCAGCAGTTCTGTGAAAATACCAGCCTGGGTGTGTGATGGGTGTAGCTCTGGAAGGAAAGCCAAGCAGCAATAAGCCCCCTGTGAAGGATTATGAAAGTAGGGAATGACAGCTGTTGTAAACACCCCATGCAAGCTGTTTTGGTGGTGACCCTGACAAAATATTTTTATTCCTGTGCTGGATTGATCTGAATTGTGCTTCAGCCTCATGCACGGCATTTGCAATCATGTCCACAAGACTGGAGATGAATCTCATGGTGGTGGAGAGTGAAAGCAGGAAGGAACGCACAGCATTTAAATGAGTGAATCAAAATTTGCAGGACTTGGCGTCTGTCAGTTTCCCCTTGGCACTCCCATCGCTGTACCCTGGAGCTCTGTGAAACTCCAGGGCTCCAGCACCCTGTCAGGCAGGAAATCCAACCCGTACTTGAAGCTATGGCTTTCTTTTACGCATTTGTTCGAGAAGGCTGACTGTGGCTTGGCTTAACTCCTTCAAATACACAGCTCGGCAGCACTTGTGCAATAGTTCAGTTTCAGGGCTGGGACAGTGGCCCTTTAAGTGCTGACAAGGAGGAACAGAGCAGAAATTCACATCTGAGATAATCCATTTTTGATGAGGAAAATAGAAGTGAAAAGGACTAGTATTTACTGGTGTGCACACACTGGTACTTGTACAGAAACATCCTGGTGGCGACAAGACTGCAGTCGCTCACAAGCCTTGCAAGGAGCAGAGAACAGCCATGATAATGCTGCTCTTTATTTCCAGTGCTGTTCAGAGCAGGCTCCCTCTCCAGAGCCTTCCCTATGCTTCCCTTCCTTGTTGCCAATGAAAAGCTTGGCCTTCTCTAGTCCTTTTTTAATAGTCTCACTTAATTAGAGAACCACTTTTAGACTGGATACAAAGTATTTCCATCAAAACGGCAACTTTAAATTAGTTTGAGTGATTTCTAGTAGCTGTCATCCATTGTGAATTTTTTTTTCTTTTTGGTGTTTCTTGCTGTAGCATCTTAAAATTTCTCCTGTGCATCATTAATCTGCTGCAGGAGGATTGCAGTAAAAACCAGCATTTTTAAAGGCTAAACATGTGTTTTTAAACAAACACGTGCATGGACTGTGAAAAAATAATTTTCAATATGTTTATCTCAAGTGACTTCAATAGAAACAGTCTACAGACAATGGAAATTCACAAGAGTTCTCATTTCTGTTCTGAAATATCTGTAATAGGATTTTCTTTTAACCTTTGCTTGTGGAAAAGTGAATGAATGGGCTCTTGAAACAAGAGTGATAGGTTTTGGACACTTAACTAAGCCAACATGTTATGTTGCAATAAATAGACTTCATTTCACTGGACTCAGTGGAGACAAAGTGAAAATACTAATGCTCCTAAAATAAATACTTGACATTTGACAAACGAT
Organism: Vireo altiloquus; assembly: GCA_013396875.1. Lineage (NCBI taxonomy): Eukaryota > Metazoa > Chordata > Aves > Passeriformes > Vireonidae > Vireo > Vireo altiloquus. The sequence goes on along the minus strand of VZRF01010477.1, from coordinate 79,468 downwards.
TCCATCTTTGAAATAAGCCTGCTCCCCTGAATGTTTATCAGGATGTGGTGACTCCGCTTACCTTGATGGGACCTCCTGCTTCTTCAGCACAGCAACTCTGCTGGTTTTAACAGAGCCATGCAGTGTTTATGCCTGAGTTCCTGCAGAGGAAGTTGCTGATCTGTGGCATAGCTGAAGTCGTCAGCTCTGCCAGCAGGTTTGAAGTAGGCGTCTTGCACATCAGGCATCCATCGTGCCACTGGGGCAGCTTCAGGCAGGCAGAGATTTCCATTTTCTGGTCTACTGATGTCTTGCTGCCCAAAGTCAAACAGGAGTAGTATATAATTTTATTCTTAAATGGATGGGCCAAGTTTTAATTGCAGTTTTGACATTTATTGTCGTGAATGAACTGAATTCTTTGGAAAGCCTTTTTGGGCAGGATTAGCTATAGACATGGTGTATTTTTGCCCCCTATTGCTTCACCCATTCATCGGGTGTAAAATGTGCAAGTATTTAATTTTTTTGAGGTAAGGCTATGACAGGAGCAGGCAGTAGTGTTATTCTGTTCCCTTTTACTTACTTTCAGGCTATCCTTTGTTTTGTGTGTCATGTTCAGTCTTGTGTATAAACAGGCCATCTTTAAAACCACAGGACTCTCTTGCTTGATCTCCAGATTTTATTGCTGTAGTATCGTGTTCCTTCTCCATTTGTCAACATAGGAAATCTATTGCAAAATCAGCAATAGATGTGTGGATACCAATTATACAGCAAGCTTGAGTGCCCTAGCCATCACTAAATATAAATTCTGAAGGCTTATTTATTTTATTTGCCAAAATTTCTTGAAATAACTTTACTGCTCTATTTCTGAATATGTAATTCCGATATGAAGATCTGAAGGCAAATCTGTTTCAAGATTCATGCTTGAAATAAAACCCAAAACCACAAACTGTTAAGACCTCTGAAAAATGAGAGCTTCCCTCTACTTTTTCCACCAGTTTTTTCTACCCTTGCTTTGAAGGGTCAGTGGCTGGTCAGCATCATCATGAGCCGCACAGCCTACAGAGGGAGAATAGTAAGTGAAAATTAATAGAGGAACTTCATTAGATTTCAGCAGAATTAGGAACATGCTTTAACACTTTGAAATACTATCCAGATTTCAACCGAGATGTTTTGGTGGATCTGGGCTTATAGTGAGAATCAGAAGATTGGGCAAAATAATTGTGTGTCACTTTTTCCTCTGTGGTAAATTCCACCGGGCTCCAGCAGGGAGATGCAACTTCTGTGTCCATATGCCAGCAACAGTTGCATCTATTTTAAAATCAGTGCTCACCTTATTGTAGTAATTTGTATTTAATGGCCTATTTCCAGGATGTGGATTGGAGTGGTCAGTGAGATTAAATTGAGGAATTTTCTGAAAGTGAGAAGCCTGGGACTTAAGATGTCTAACTACATTAGTGGTTGGGATTTTTTTTTTTTTCCTCTTCAGCTGCTTTCATTATTTTCATGGTGCACAGGGGTTTTTTTCCTCTGTTACTTAAAGTACCAAAAGTCCAAGTGGAGACTCACTCCCAGCATTATTTCAGGCCCTATTCATACTGCTTTAGCACCCAGTCGAGGACTGGACCTCCCTGGGCCTGTTAATCTGTAAATGCTAGCCCATACAAAGGTTGCTCTGCACCTGCTACTGCCAATTCCCGTTTCTGAGAGTAGGTATTTCCCTGCCAGTCAGACTGCTTTTACACCCAGCAGTGTTTTGTTCTTAACTGTAAGACAAGAACCAAATCGCTCTGGTTTTTGCAGATGAACTGCATGTTCATGGTAAAATCCGTTCTGCTTGGGTAAACTCAGCAACAGAATCTGAACAGCAGGATTGCTGTAGGTGGATGTGTGCCTCATTGGCAGCCTCTCTCAACACCACTGCTGCTCCTGACAGAGTTACAGCTGCAATGTCATAGCTGTGGCAATGCAGCTCAGCCAGTGACTGCTCCCTGAAGGAAAGCATTTAAATGATTCTTCTCTTCTGCCCAACAGTCTTTTTGTATTGACTTGTAATTTCGTGTTCAATTTTGAATAATTATGAGGAGGGGGCAAACATCTTTTTATTTTCTGAGTTGCCACCCACAGGTTGTTCTTGTTTAACGTATGTGCGGATTAAAAATGTCTCCTGCAGTGAAAATATGAGGCCTTTTCTACTGCATTTGCTTAGTTTTCATGTAAAAGGATCCTTTTTAGCTCAACCTAAAGGTACCTATTTGAGGATTTCTGAGACTGAAATGTTCATGCAAATTAATTTCAAGGTTCCAGTAAAAAAGAAAATAAGAAAAAGAAATCTGTGGAGCTGGCCCCTCGAGAAAACAGAAGTGAATGCCTTGAAGTCAGCATGTTATTTAAAATCACACACTGCTTTGCCAAGTCATTGTGACGCCCAACCACTACTGGCATGTTCAAATACCTGGCTTTTCTAGTCAACTCCATGTGTATTTTCAGAGTATTACAATCATGTTCTTTATCAGAAATGTATTATGAGAAAAGTCAGAATTATAGGCTAGTTTGACATAGGGAGCTATTTAGAATTAGAGCATTTTCTTCTCCATATCTGTTAGTCTGCTTGTGTTGACATAATTGTGATGCAACACTGCAACATAAAGACATGTATTTTTTAAAGGCAAGATTGATAATTCAAATATTCTGATCTGAATAAAAATATAACCCCTCTAATCGAGCAGATACATTTTCTTTGAGGAAGTATATAAGTATTTGATAGTTCTGATATTTTGTTTAGTTATTTGCTATTTTAATTAGAGAATAAAAACAGATCTGGAGGTTTTTGGGATGTTGGAAAGTTGTATTTTTTGTTATCTATAGTGTTAAAAAAAATCTGTGCAAATAATGACATTTTCATCTGAGTGAAATATCCTAACATTTCTTTGTAGAATTGCTAATGAGGTCACATCTTTCTGAAAATTGCAGTTAATTTGCATTAAGTGTAGGATTTTATAACATTTCAGATCTCCTTAAAATGTTGTGGTTGCAATATGTGTTCATTTATTTTAAGGACATTAATTATACACAAAAATAAGGAACCATGTTAGTAAGCTGTGTCTTCCACAGAGGTGAAGATAAAATTACAACTTGGATTAGGAGGAGGAATTTGATAAAGCATATTTATGTCCTTTCATGCCCTATACATTCATGTGTTTAATTCCTAGGCTGGACTGTGTGCTAATTCAGAGAACAGTAATGTGCATGCAGTGGAGATGCAAAGGCAATTTCCTTGTCTCTCTGAAGTGTAAGTTGGAAAGTGTATAATTATCTGTAGATTTTAGCACATAGTACCAATTGGAGTTCTTGCCTATATGCTGCTTGTGCTAAAGCGGTGTGAATCAGAGGTGGTTTGTTTTGTTGTTTGGGGTTTTTTTTAATTAACAAATCTGTGGGGAAGAGGCTGAGCATCTCATTTTTGAGATTACTGGTAAACAACTTAATGTTTTCAAAAAAACAATTCAAGAATCATGGAAATGCATCACAAGGATGTGACTTGAATGAGATATTATAAAACAAAATTCAAGAGGTAAGAAATAAATCTTGTACAGGAGATTGTAGAACAGTGAAAAATGGAATAACCTTATTCTTTCCTAATTACGTTATCTTTGTGTGCAGCTTCTTAGTATCATTTTTGGGTTTTGAGTTTAGAGGTTTTCCTTGTGCTTTGGAGTGTGTTTTTTTGGGAGGTTTGTTTGGGGCTTTTGGGGGGGGGGGTTGGGGTTTTTTTCCTCATGTGTTAGTATCTGCTTGTGCCAAGAACCTTGGATCAAATGCACTTTTAGGGTTCTGCGTATGGCTTTGGGGAGAGGCAGCTGGACCCTGGATTAGAAACACATCTGTATCTGTTTTGTCATCTTAAAACTGCTTCGCCATTCAGCACACAAGGTCTCGAGCCTGGAACTCTTAAGTAGAGGATTGCTTGCATCCTAAGACCTTTTAAATTAGCCCAGTGGTCGGTGAGTTCCTCCGACAAGGCAGAAGAGAAATTCCAGGTTTGTGAAAATACTTCACTTAAAATGCCCTGCCAGCAGTTCTACCTCAGCCCTTATATGTGATAGCAGACATATCTCAGATGATCTCAGCTCTCAGGGGGACATAAGAATAGAGGCATTCTCTGCATGCATGAGTGGTTGGAATAACACTGTGCTTAGTGATCAAATGAACAATCCCTTTGAGCTTTCGAGATAGTACCCCCTCTCACAGGGCGTCGGAAAGCATTTCTTTAACAATTATGCAACAACAAAGCACAATAGGATCACTGGCTGCCATGATTTCTTTCTGAGGGAGAAAGTCAGAGTTTATGTTACCTTGTTACTATTTCAAGCTAAACAGGTTTGGCAGTCAAGGAATGCAGCCTGATCTTTTGCCAGATCCCTGGTTTTAGTGGAATAGGGTGATGCAGAAATAAAAGTTTGAGATTTTTTGTGTTTTAACCTGCCCGATGCTATTGTTTTTTTTTAAACCCTCCCCCTCCTCCCCCCAGTCTCTTGTCTGGCGTTCCTGCTTTTCCTTAAAGCAGTTTAAAGATCTCCCTGCTGTAAACAGAACCTGTACCACAGACTGTGCTTTTCTTATGCTCTGGGTAATTTCTCCAGCCCAATGGTCTTCCTTTTTACTTGGTCTGATTCCTTCTGTGTGACTACACTATTTTACTGCCGTTATCTGCTTTTGCTTAGCACCAGTCTTTTTTCCCTGTGTTTTTCTCACCACATTTTCTTCTCACCTGCTGATCCATTTCTTTCTGTCAGACCTCCTTTAGTTGCATTTGTATCCTTCCATCTGGCTGGTTCGTTCCTTTTCTTTCTTCTCCTCTTCTTGGTCTTCCTTTACTGCCAGGGATCACTGCTTCAGCTGCTTTCTAGCAGCTTCTCTACCAACAAACACACAAAGTTCTCCTTCTGATGAGCTTCTTGATGGTTAACCTGCACGTTAATGCAACTGTACTAAACAATATTAGCGGATCTATCTCTTTTCTTGCATCCCAGATCATCAGAAAAAGAAAAAAGGGGGATAAAAAAGGTCCATATGCTAAGGGTCAATTAAAAGTTAATTAGATGTTTCCTTTTTTGATTTCAAATGTTGAATGTGGGACACTGCAAGCCACATACCAGTGAATATTCCAGCCTTGCACAAATGAATACTGATGAGATGACCTGGGATAATAGCATTGCTCGGGGCTGTTGAGGTCATTCTGCTGTAATAACAGATTCTGGTCAAGACTGAGACATATTCAGCAACAGGATGTCTTGTCTTTTCTTTGAATTTGAAAACTAGTAACAAAACTGAGGTCTTCTTACATTGTGCATGTGTGTATGCAAGCAAGTATTTGTATGACACGCAAGTGTTGCACAGTTAGCAGCAGAATAAATACAAATACATATGTTCTGTGTTCTCTGGGATGTTGATATTACCTAATCTTTTCGTTCTAGATGAAGATGAATGAAAGTTGAAGATTATAAATTGCATTCATTTAAAATTAAGATCTGGTGTTTACATCTTTTGCTGGTGCAGTGTCCATGCCCTGTTAAAATCTCAGGGAAAAAAGGTATGCTCTTTAGCAAATCGCTAGTTCTCAGCTACTGAAATGGGCCTCAATGTAATATTTATAGTCTCATCGTAGAGTTCTGCTGGTTTGTTGTTGGGGTTTTTTTTCCCCTTTTCTCCCTGCTAATTAGTTTAATGCTGCCAGCATACCATCTTCAGACCAAGAAACAATTTTGCTTTTGTGTTTGTAGTATTTATCTATAACTTGAGGTTTGTCTCTATTTTTAGGAAAGGGAATGACTTTCATTCTTAGCCCTAGATCTCAGATCAGACCAATTACTATGTCTAGAATCTCTCTAGCTGTTCCTAATACTTTCATCTCATCCCAGTAGCATAGGCTGTGATGGTTGGCTTTGAGCTGCTCATAATCAGGAAGCACACACAGTTAGCTGGATTTTGCATCGTTGGAGGGCCAGAGGCTGGGAATGGGAACATAGAAATTTGACGCTTGATTTTGATATTCCTGCTGAGTAAAAGACACATACATTTCTCCCTTCACAGTCTTATTTTCTCCTGGTGGAGCAGAAATCATATGATAATGAGTCCAAAAGCAAGTGGTTATTTAGATAGCAACAAATTGCTGCATAACTGTGGTCCCAAGGAAGAACGGGAAGGTGGGAAAGCTGTTCTGGTTTTATTTTATCTTGCAAAGGGTATTTAGCACAACCAGTTTTCTCAGGTTCCCACTGTGAGATTCTGTTTATGGAGACAAGTATTTTGAATGTCTGAATCTACTGCCGACCTTCTTTACTTTCTCTTAATTATTTTGAGTACTGTGGATTAGTATCGTGGTTCAGATTTAAAAAACAACGAACCAAAACAAAACAAAAACCAGATGAATGTGCATGATAAATTGGCAGCATGTTACCCTCTCTATTAAGAGTATGAAACTGGTAGAAAACAAAAAGCAGGCATAAAATTCTTGAGCAGGCAATTTGCATATTGTGGTTGGATTTTCTGAAATACCTGAAGGGAATTTTAAATACTCTGGAAAAATTGTCAGAAAGATCATAACCTGAGTGTGTTGTAAGTGATAAAGAGCACTAAGCACAGTGGTGAGCTCTGGAGAATATCAGAAAGTATTTTCACATTCACAGCTCAGTCTCAAAGGAAAAATCATAAGTGGAAGGGAAAGACTAGAAAAATCTGACGTGGACAAGCATTACTAATGAACACTGTCAATACTGTGTTCTGGGAGCTTTCAGATGTAAAACAACTGTTGGCATTTGAGGCTTTGGGGGTTTTTTTTGGAAGAGCTGAAGGTCAAAATACCTGATGCCAGACTGCATATGAGCTTTAAACTGACAGGCAAAATACTGACACCACTAAACCTTTCCAGTTTGGCTGTGCCTAGCTCTGTGTGTTTTGTGAAAACACACTCGGGGCAGCCAAGCAAGACGGGTAAATGGACACATATTCTTAAATAGCAGTTGTTTTTAACATACTTGGCTAAGCACTAATTTGATTTTTGCTTCTGCTTTTAAATTCTTTTTGAGCTCATTGTGATCTGTTTGGATTGGTTGGTTAAATTTGCAGTAAATAGTCCAAAAGCAGAATTTGACGACCACTGCTTTATTGCCACCTCCTTTCTCCACCCCATTTCAAACAAAGCCTAATTCCAAGGTAGAGTGGCTGCACATTTGGCTTGTTTGCTTTTGATATCCATTAGTTTATTGCCAAAACAACCTGGTCATTCCAGTGACAAGGCTTAATTTGTCTTCCTAGTAACTTGTCAATGTTTGCCCTAAAATGCAATTTGATGCAAAGGCTTTCTTGAAAAAGGGAGGTATTTTGGGGCAGTAACCACACAATAAAAATACTCAATTTCACTTTTGGAGACCACTCATTTTTAAATTGCTCTGGGTGAACACATTCCATTGTATGCTGAAAGAAGAGATGTTAACAATTGATTTGTTACATCTCCATGGGGCAGCAAGACAAGGGAAGCAAGAGAAATGTACAGTAGGGAGAGTACACTTCTGCTAGTAGGGGAACTGGATGTTTCCTTCTTCAGCACCTGGATCTTGATCTGAAGGTCATGGTGTGTGTCTCATACTGGCCATGATCATGGGTTGAAAGCTTTTATTATTTGGCTTGTTGGTCTGTTTTGTACACATGCAGTACTAGAGTGTTTGCGTCCTAAGTGGGATTGAAAATTTGGCAGATGAAGCACGTAACTGATGCTGGAATCTAAAGATTTATTTCTTTACTTTGGAATTCTTTCTCAGTAAGTGATTTATTTTTATATGTGAATCTTTTAAAACAAACAATTGTTTCTCCCTTATTTTAAAGTTGAGGAGTAACAAGGTACAAAGGAGCCCTCTAAATTGCAGGACCCCAGCAACATTCTCCATCTCTGCTAGGGCTACGTCCTGGCTTTTTCCTGTATACATGTGCTTACAGTCCCTTTGCTTTCCCCTTCCACTCCTTTGTGTCTATGTTCCCGTGTCAAAAAAACCTTAATGAGCAGGCTGGGTGACAGAGGCTGTCAGAATTCACGTCCTGACACATAGCATGGGCACAGCTATACCACTGGAATGTCTCTGGTATGAACAAACAAAAAGAACAGACTGTTTTTCAGGCCATTTGGAGTATAGCTAAGGCTGCCTCTTAGTTCTTCAGAGTTGTTGTGTGAAATAGTTGCAGGAAGGACTAAGGAATGCTTTGACAGTTTGATGGATGTTTCCCAAGGACTGATCAGCTTAGTTTGGAATCATGATGCTGTGTAATTGCTGTAAGGCAGATGAAGCACATAGTCCATGATACATATGGTTAGTCAGAGGTAAAAGAGTTCCACTCAGCCATTTTTTAAAGACTTTTTAGTTGTTGTGTAGGGCAAACTGTTTCGGTAGAGGAGGAAAAGGCAGTGCTTCTCTGGTATCACTGGCATCTCTCCAGTCAACATTCAAGTGCCATGGTATTCATTGAATGTTGTGTTTTTCAGAAGCAGAGCTTTGTTTGATCTATTTTGTGTTACAAAACATGAAAAGACAGTCTCTGAATGAGTTTCTTTCATAGAATCACTGACCCTTTTAAACATATTTCCTTTTCTGGCTACCATTTGAAGGATATTTGATCTAGTTAGCTAGCCCTTCTTTAGGCTTAATGCTGCTGGTACTTCCAAGTTACTAATGCTCATAATTGTGTAGATGTTGTGGGAGAAACTGTGTATGGCCACATGAGAAACTGCACTGTCAGAAGGTAACGTGGTGCACTCCCCGAGGATGTGGTGCCTCTTCACTGGGATACATCCACCCTTGCCTCTTGCTGACATTTATTCATTTGTTAAGGGTTTATACTTATTAAGGGAATTGTCTTTATTCAGTCACCAGGTAAGCTGGCTTTTGCTGATTACATCAGATTTGTGTACATGTATATGCAGGATAGTGCTAACAAAAGGATTCAACCTATTAACAACTTAACAGATTGTTCTGTTAAGTAGGTCTCAGTTGTCTGTGAATCCATGCTGACTTAGAGCTACACAGATGCATTTTTTTTTTTATAATCTTGGACATGCATCTTTGATGTACAGGTTGTACATCCACCCAATTATGTTAAAGTTCCTGTGAACTGGGCTGGGTATCCTGCCACTCATGTAAGTGCAAATGACTCCCAATGACTTTAACAACAGTCAGAATAATCTTAAAAAACAGCAGATCTATACTGCAGTGCAAGCAGAAGAATAATGGCTGAAGGTGATGCAGTTTTATCTGCTGGTTAGTTGTGATGATGACAGTAGTAGTTATCATTTAGCTAGCACCATGCAGCTTCTAAGGACCACACAAAGTGTGCACTAATTAAGTGTGAACTACTCTGTAAGTTAACTTTTGCTGTATTTGGAAAGCTTGACACCTTTTATATGTGACTGGACCTGGCAATGAGAGAAAGATGTAAGCAGCATGACTTCAACTTGCAATCATCTAGTCAAACTGTATCAAATGATAAATTAGATGTGTATGAAAAAGAATAAATGCTCAGATAATGTCATGGTATAGTTCCACATCAAGTTATCATCTGTCTTTTTTCTCTTTTTTTTTAATACGCATTGCAACATGCTGCTTGTGCCATCAGTAGAAGTGTAGGATAATTTGACAATTGCTGATTTCACCTAAGTTGTGTCAGCCACCTACAAAGAGTATGGGCCTTAATTTTATTCCTTTCAGGTATGTGAGAAATATTTTCCTTGCCAGAACAGAAAATTGGGAAATCGAAAATGGGGTGAGTGATAGACCTGTCTTATTTATTGTCACAGAAAGAATTGTCAGGAGATGTGACTGGGAAGAAGGGGATTTGTTTCAGTAAGTGCCTCTTTATGACACTTTCTGAAAGGCAAGCAGTCAGAGCTGGAGACTTTTGCAAGTGCAAATTTTTGTCCTTAGTATGAACTACTTATTTTCTTACTTTTATGAAATGTATCTTGGTCTGTTAATCTGCATGCATTTGCCTTTTTTTTTTTCCACTTCTGTTTCTCAGGCACTACTGTCGGCAGTGGGCTTTTCTTGCTGCTGAAAGGGATACCCTTGAGGTTCAGTCCCTCCTGTAACAGGCCAGAGATAACAAATGAAAGCTCAGAATTAAATGCATATACTTTTCACATGCTGTTGGGGAGCAGCAGGAGCACCTGCCTGGTGTGGGGCTGAGCTGGGAGCAGGGTGGCAGCGAGGAAGGCAGGTCAGGCACCTCGGGCACCCGGCCAGGGGAGCAGGAGCAGCGAGGGCTGCCAGAGTCCTGCCAGGTCCTGCCGAGGGAGACACAAGCCCAGGCACCCGAGAGGATCCCCACAGGCCTTCCTCTCATCCCAGCTGTCTCCTGGCAGTCTGAACCTGGGCTAGAGCTGGCCTGGAACAGGGACAGGGAACTCCCAGATGAGTGAGTGGGAAGAGGCTGCAGAGCCTGCTCACGCACTTGGGACCTGGAAATGTATCCTCAAGCCATGTTTTTCCAACTATTCTTCACAGTTACTGTAGATGGAGTTAGATTTTTTTTTCCCTTTGTATTTTTTTTATCCTTGATTCTAGTACTTCAGGCTTTCAGTGGGGAAAAAAAAAATTCGTAGTAGGCCATGAACACAAATCTGGAAGTACATGGCAATTTTACTGCTATTTCCAGCACATTTGACTTCTACAATCTGTGGCACCCCTTTGTTAGACTGTCCTGGTTATCCCTTTTTCTCAGGATATGCAAAGTCCATGATTCTCTACAATGGATTGTATCCCATATTGAGAACTGAACCAAGTTGCAAAGACTTTATAAACAGATTGCATTACTTACTTATTTCAAAGGTATTCTAGTTAACTTTCTGGGATACCACAGACTGTGAATATGAAAGACTTTGCGTTTTGCCAGTCACAATTTGCAGCTGCAGAAATGCTCTTACAGCACTTACCCGGGAAACAAATGACTTTTTATTTTCAGAGATAAGATTAACACAGCTATTTTTCTGTCTGTGGAGCACTTTCTCCCTCCTGTGAGTTGTCTGCACAACTTCCTAGTTGGCAGAGAAATGAAAACTTCCTGCTGAGAAAACCAAGGCAGAGTTGTTTTGTATATTTCTGAAAAGGCTTGTGCGTGGTGCTCCTGCGAAGACGGGCCCAGAACCAGGAACTGCTGGGCCTTTTTCCAGCAGTCACAGGGCTGGTGCAGCCAGGAAAGTTCCAGCTGGAGGCTGCCAGTCCCAGGTCAGTGCAGCACCAAGCCAGGCGTTAGTCAGGTTTGCTGGCTGGGGTGAGTGTGGTGCTGAATGTTCCAACGTGACTTCTCCCGGCCTTGGGCACAGTGGAGCAATCTCTGCCTGCAAAAAGCAGGCATGGTATCACCTGCCTCCCAGGGCTGTGTCTGAGTTAGGGTAACCGGGACTGTGTGCTGTGTGCATCTTCTGTGTACAATTGCTGCCCTCTGACAGTCCTGCTGGCGTAACCCATTGAGGTGCTCTCAGGCTCTTGGTAAACTTGTCTGGAAGTGGAGGTTTTACTCACTCTCGTGCGTGCTGGGTGGATTGAGAGAAACGTACCCAAGTGCACTTGTGAAAAACATGTTTATAGCATTTCTTGCTTGTTGAAATATTGTGTAGCTCAATCATACTACTACTTCAGGCTTCAGAATTAACAGCTCTTTTTGCTGACCAAGCTTTCTTCATCACATGAGAAGTGACTTTATACATAATCAAATAGCAAAATAAAGTTTGTGAATTCTTCTTTTTCTTTCTTTCTTTTTTTAATAGCAGTAACTCCCACGAACTGGTACAAGGCTTGCTACTGTGCAAGCAGTTTTTCACTCTTAGAATGCTGCTGCTGAAAAGCAGATATTGTGTAAAGTACCATCGATCACTGCCGCGGTTTTATACAGTTTGTCACCATTGTTCTTCGTATAGCATTAAGTCACATTTAGAACTATGGTACAGCTCACAAGTGTTCGGCATGGGGAAAAAAAGTGTTGGGTTTTTTCAATGTAAAAAAACTCTTAATTATTTATAATCTGATATAATTGATTTGTTAGTATGTAGAAAATACGTTTGATGTGGCCTAGTACAGATGAGAACAGATTTATTAATATATTTAGAAGTGTATGATGTGGTTTATAATAATGGAGAGTGGAATAGAGTTTCTAAAGACCTAGAACAGCTGAAGTTAAAAATATTAGAGCAAATATCTATAAGGCTGTTCTGACTGATGCTTAGCTCAGGGGCAGAAATGGACTTATATATTTAACAGCTTTGGGATTCCCTAATAATTCCCTTGGGGTTTTTTTCTGACTAAGAGCATGCTCTATCTTAGGTAAAATCCCACTAAAATAATTGGTGATTTTAAATTGATGTGTGAGCAGATCACATTTTCTTTCAGTCTATCAAACACCATGTAAATACATCTTTTAGAGATGTGGGATTTCACCCTGTACAAATGGTACCAATGGCCTAGGCTACTTTGGAAATCTTGTACCTTTGCACCCTTCAGTCAATATAGAAATGTTTTATTTTCCTTTTGTGCACTACCTGTATAGATGAGCTTGTAGAATGAAAAGAGGAGAATCCTGTTTGTAATTGGGACATAGAGAAGGCAGCAGATCTTAGTGTTAGCACAGCCATTTAAATTTCACTGGGAAGGGTGAGAAATGAAGTATTCCTTCTTTCAGTGCAGAAGAGACAAACTCCCCAAACCAAATCAATCTGTGGCACCAACCACTTGACACTTAATGCTGGTTTAAGAGAACTGTGGGCAGATGCTGATCCAGTGGTGCTCCCTTAGCAGAGCTGTAGAGGATTGCTGCTGGAAGGGTGTTTGGGAAATGTATCCTGACACGACTTTGAAAGCTCTTAGCTAATGTGGACAAATGTCAGTAACCCACAGCAGCAGAAGCATGTGAGAAATGGCAAAAGGCCGTGAAGTATTTATTTTCCAAGTGGGGACCCTTTGAATTTAGATGTTTAGTGTTAACATTGTAAGACATGCATGGGTTTTAAGCATTTGACAGAGTAGGTTAGGAGAGGCAGCACTTAAATGATGTGACTCTTGCAGTTGATTTAGAAGTGAGTGTTTGTTGTCTGCTTGTACTAGCTTTTGACAGCTCTGAGGTATTGGGCAGGCAGGCTTTACGACAAGGAAAGATTCCAGAGGTGGGTTCCTGTGCAGAGATAATTTGGAATTTGGTCCAGAAGAAGCCTGCCAAATCCTGCAGCAGCATGGCAGAGGGTGATTATCTTTGTGGAAGTGGAGCCTGTGGGAGTTGGATAGGCAGCGCAGCAGAGTGGTTTGGACAGCAGCTTTGGTCCAGGAGCCTTGGGAAGGGAAGGTGGGAGGAAGGACTGGAAACTGCTGGGGCCAGAGGGGGAGACAGTGCTTGACAGGAGAGAACAGCAGAATGGTGTGAGCAGTGCAAACACTGTCCTTTCCTTCAGGATTGGAAGTCTTGCATTTGGACTTGTGAGGCTGTGGATTCTGTGGTTGACCTTGGAGTGCACACACTCTCCATGGGATTGCTGGTAGCATTTCCTTATTCCCTGATAAGTGCTGGTCATTGCTCACAAGGTGATTTGTATCCAGCTTTGAATGTCATCAGTTCATCATCAAAACTACCACTCATCTCTTCTTTTTTCTCCTGGTGTCTTTCTTCTGAACATCTTACTAGCTTTCTGCCAGTATTTCTGTGGAATAATATCTCTGCTCTTAGGCCCTGTTCCTGTTCAGTCAGTGCAGACTGCTTTAGTCCTTTGGATTCATTGTTTCATTTGCTTGGTTTCAAGTATTCTTTTCTGGTTTTAGAGCTGCACTGGAGGCTTTTATGAAGAAGATACTACCTCCTGTAAACCCTATGATAAATTCTGGAATAAGGTTTTATCTTAATCTGACTTCCAGGCAGGCAGATATTTTAATCAAATCTCATATCAATTGCTCAGGCATACATTAGAGTTCCCTTCTGAAAAATATTTCTTTGGATATCAAATTTCTTCACTGAGAAAATCCCTTTACTAAGAAGTCTCTGAACAGTTTTATTTTTTCTGTTTAGTGCAAACTACCTCTAAAACTCTTTGGGGTTTTACTGTATTGATTGTAAGAGTGTAAAGGCCTTGAAATAATTTTGCTAGTATTGTAACAAGCTACCCACCTTTTACTGCTTCTATTGCAATGTTTTTATACCCTCCACTCATTCTGCACAGCAATTCCATGGCTCAACTCCTAGGTCTGTGCTGACATTCTCCATAATGCAGTTTCCAGACAAAGCTGTTTTGACAAACAGGACAGAGCAAAAATCCTGATCCCTCTGTTCATGGGAGTGATCAGGATGCGACATCCCCAAGTTCTGTGCTCCTCTGCCAGGGTCTGCAGAGAGATTTTAAACTGCAGAGAGACTTTAAACTCCAAACACAGCCTCCGGAGTCTGTGCCCCAGCAGCATCCCTGCCATAAAAGTGCTCAGTTGTGATTTCTCTGCTGGCTTTAGATGTGGCATGTGGGATTTGTCCTTTGAGAAACCAGGCTTTTAGGTTCATCCTCAAGAGTTCAGGGCATGTCTCAATCATCTTGACTGTAACCTTCTAAAATCCATATCATTACATGAAAACATTTTAAAATATGGTTAGAGTAAGCATTGCCAGGCAGACAAAAACTAAGATCTGGAGTGCTGAATATCCCTGAAGTGACACATTTGTGAAGTATTTACTGTGTTTTTAAGATAACTGGTTGGCTGCCAGTCTTTTAGGCAGAACGACTTTCTCACCATCCATAGCACAGGCAGAGCTTGACCTGCACATGGCTGCTACACAGTGCCTGTGAGAGACAGGGACCTTCTCTTAATGCCAGCGTCTTGAACTGGAGTGAAGCTCAAGAGCTGGTCCTCTGCTTCCCCAAAGGGTTACAGAGGTGCTTCCACCTCATGGATGCAGCTTGTGATGTGGCTCTTGTCCCCACCAAGGTGTGAGCTTCTTCCACTTCTTCCACTGTCTGGGTGAGGCTGGAGGTGAGAGTCATTGCCTTGCCCCAGGACACCGAGGGGCTCATCTTCTACCTCCTGGGCACTGCTGGATGTGCAGGTGACACCATGGGCCTCTGCACCCTCCCAGGGCAGGGAGCTGCCCACCTGGGCTTCTGCCTCCCACAGGGCACGGGAGTGCTTACATCCCCTTAGAGTGATTGCTCAGTTTCTGAGATGTGACAAGCCCTGTGAACAAACTCTGTGCAACTGAGAGAAACTCCTGCTTGCTTTTGCTGCTCTGAGCTTTCACCATAGGTGTAAGGTGAAAGTCACTTCCAAAGTGAAGATAATGTCAGACAGTGACTAATGTGGACTTGTGATTATCAAGACATGCAGTTTAGGCATACTGGAACAACCCTACCCCATCTTCTTTGGCTTGTGTGTGTGTTTGTTTGTCTTGGGGGTATGTTTTGTCAGCTTCTGAAGAGCCAGATCTCCAATTTTGTTTTACATATGCAAGAATTCAACACAATGGTAAATGGTCTACAGGTTATTTGTGCCCAGGTATTTCAGGTATTTTTAGAAATATTGGCATATATGTGCATCATACTCAGAATGTCGTTTATACTGTTATGTTTCATTGCAGAATTTTCTGGGAAAAAAAATCTTCTAAAAACTACCAGTGTAATTCCCCTCACTGCAAATTCTGTAACCGTGACTCTCTGAGATCACTTGTGCTATTAAAAGCTTCAGTTCAAAATATGTTAACAGGGCAAAATAGAGAAATCCAGAGATATGACAATGTACACCTGAAGGATGCACGAAAATTCCAGGCTTATTGATTCATCATCCTGCAGGTGATTCACACCTTCCAGAAACTCATGTGCACTCTTCACTCTGCCATACTCCTGTAATTTGCTTTTTACCTGGACCTGCCCTGTACAAGGCTGTATTGAAAAACAAACTTGGAAGTTATGTCTTCAAACCAGCAAATCAGTGCATTATTTTGGGGGAAGTTAAAAGCATTCATATTCTTTTTTTATTTTAACATGTGAAAAGCTCCTCTACAGTACTTTGAGCAATGTTCACTGCTGTGAAGTGTTTTGTTGGGTTAGTTGGTCTCAGGAAAAGTTAACACATGTGAACATGGTTGTTCTGTAGGACTAAAATGCAGCTCTTAGAAACTGGAGTTTATAGCCTCATGCTGTAAGTAGTTTCCCTGTGGTCACAATCAAACCATGTTTTTTAAAGGTAGCTTATTTAAGGTTAACTTACAAGGCTTAATAAGATTAACTTATTACAGCTGTTTCATAGTGCAGTTTATACTTTGTAAATAATAAAATACCACCCAGAAACTTAAATCCTGGTCAAGAAAAACACAGCAGTGTTATCAGGCCCTCTTTTGGAGGTGCTGCATGATGGGTTTTAACAGGAAATATTCTACATATAGGGTTTGGGTTTTTTTGTGCTGCTTATCATGGTCTGAGCAACTTCTTTGAACCAGCTGGTACTCACGTCACTCACATCACCAGCATTTCTTTTTCTGCTGTTTCTAAGGCCCTGTTTCTCTATGCTATTATGAAAGAAATTTAACTGTAATACTGAGTACTGAGTTGCACTGATGGAAATAGGTTATTTTCCAGTAAAACGTAACTGATGTGGGAAATACAAAAGATAGTGGAAGTTGTGAGGTCTGATGGAAGCACTACTCATCTTGTCATAATATTACTTTGGTGGGGGGGGAATATATCCAAGTTTTGCAACCTAACAATTATTCAGACTCCTTGCAAGTGAAGCAGAAAAGATGAATAACCAAACAATCTTTCTCCAGTACTAGTCAGGTGCACAGTTTTTAAAGAACACAAGTGCTGATGGATCAAACAGGTGATTTAATTTCTCCTCCTTAAGTACATGAAATTGTTTGTTACAAATGATGCTCCAGCTCGCTTTGCTGTAGGAGGATCTTTTGTTAAATATTTGAGATTAAAACAAACCTATATGTTCTAGTAACACAAAGGAACAATTTTCTTTGAATATTGGTGGGTGGATAAAATTCTTTGTTTAAGTTTTCAAAAACTCTCTGCGGGCTGTGTGGAGAATTGCCACATGCTTCTCATAGATTCCAAATTTCTGCCATAGCAAGTCCCACTGGTTTCAACCACAGGCTCTTTTGTTTTCTGTACTTGCCTTTGTTTCCCTCAGCAAGTGAAGGCAGTGCCAGAAGTTCTGGAAAATAAGAGCGAGAGGGTGCAAGCCAGGCCTACACTGCTGCATTCCTCTGCAATGGTAGGCCACCGTGTGGGCTTTGTTTCAGCTCCTCATTGTGAACCAGAGGCATGGATAACCGAGTGCCCAACTCTGGGAAAGCGTGCAGAGTGCAAAGCAGTTTCTGCAATCAAGTAGATTGGTTTTAATTACAATCTCAAGATCAAAAATTGTTCGCGCACAGGGGATGCTTTCAGCTTTTTGGAATGCCTCTTTTTTCTTGCAGGTTTCTTTACTTGTCCTCACGAGCAAATAACTTGTCCTTCACACACCCACAAGGCTCACAGCAGTCCTGAGCCACTTTCTCTTTCACAGAATCACAGAATTATTAAGGTTGGAAAAGACCCCAAAGATCGAGTCCCACCTTCACTAAACACTGCCATGTCAGCTAAAGCATAGCACTAAGTGCCACATCCAGTCATTCCTTGAACACCTCCAGGATAAGTGACTCCATCACTCCACTGGGCAGTCTCACTCAATGCTTACTCATCCTTTCAGTGAATAAATTCTTCCTGATGTCCAACCTGAAGTTCCCCTGGCATAGCTTGAGGCCATTTCCTCTTGCCCTGTTTCTGGTTGCCTGGGAGAAGAGGCTGACCCCCACCTGGCTACACCCTCCTTTCAGGTGGTTTCAGGGCTACACCCTCCTTTCAGAGAGCGATTAAGTCTCCCCTGAGCCTCCTCTTCTCTGGATAAACATCTCCAGCTCCCTCAGCTGCTCCTCATAGCCCTTACTCTCTGGACCCTTCACAAGATTCATTGCCCTCCTCTGGACTTCAGAACCTCAATGTCCTTTTTGTTCTGAGGAGCCCAACACTGAACACAGGATTCGAGGTGCTGCCTCAACAGTGCCAAGTACAGGGGGTCAATCCCTGTCCTGCTCATGCTGGCCACACTATTCCTGACACAGGCCAGGATGCCATTGGCCTCCTTGGCCACCTGGGCACACTCTGGCTCAGCTCAGCCACTGTCAATCAGCCCCCCCAGGCCCTTTTCCACCAGCAGCTTTCCAGCCACTCTGCCCCAGCCTGTAGTGCTGCCTGGGGTTGTTGTGACCCAAGGGCAGGACCTGGCACTCGGCCTTGCTGAACCTCACACAATTGGCCTCAGCCCATGGATCCAGCCTGTCCAGATCCCTCTGCAGAGTCTTCCTGCCCTCCAGAAGATCAACAGTCCCACACAATTTGATGTCATCTGCAAACTGATTGAGGGTGCACTTGATCCCCTCATCCAGAAGACTAGCCCAAAGACTGAGCCTTGGCAAACCCGACTAGTGATGGGGCACCAATGGATGTAATTCCATTCACTACTGCTCTCTGGGACTGGACATCCAGGCAGTTTTTAACCCAGTGAACAGTGCACCTGTCCAAGCCATAGGCTGCCAGCTTCTCCAGGAAGATGCTGGGAGAGGCAGTGTCAAGTATTTTATGAAGTCCAGGTAGACAAGATCCACAGCCTTTCCCACATTCACTAGGTGGGTCAGCTGATCATAAAAGGAGGTCAAGTTTGTCAAGCAACCTGTTTTGCTGTGATTTGTGCTTTTTATTCCCACATAGGTTGTTTTCTTTACATGTAGCTGGTCAGTGTGGTTAGGTAAAGGCAGCAGATGCATCAGCAGAAAACTTTTCTGTGAGAATTCACAAGTTAGGAGTTAACTGTATCACTGAACTGCCGAAATACATGCATAGTATTATAAAACCCATTAGAAAAGACAAAGAATAGGAAATAAAGCACCATGCAGTGATGGATTATGTGTAACTTAGGTCTTCCAGCTAATTTCTTGCATGTTGAATCTGATATGACTTTCTCAGTAGGTTTAAGAAAAAAAAGGTCTGTTGCACCTCAGGTTCTCATCGGTGACAGGAGAACACAGAGTTGATATGCAACTGCTGCTCCAGGTTCTGTGATCTGAAATGCCTTGCTGACAAGTTTGCTTTCATCTCTTTCTTTGACATGGGCAGAATAAGCTGGCCAAATTTCTTCAGTAAGAACAGAGAGAAGAGAGGGTTCTTAGAGACATAATACAGGGTGTACAAGTCAGGGGAAGGTAGGACATTCTCTTTCATCCATCAGGTCTGAAGCGTGGCTCCTGGAGTGCTGCCCCTCCCCCTGGGATGTCAGTGCATTTCAGCCCAGAGTAACCACACATGCTTCCTGTTAATATCCAGACTTTGGGTGTGCACTGTGGGTTATTACTGCACAGGCTTGTGGGTGTTTTCACATTTAGGAGTTGCATGTGTCTTGGTGAAAATACAGAAAAGCTTTCCAGCAAGAGCAGGACTCCTGATATATCAAACATCTCTGACTCAGACAGTATTGCTGCTTTTTACACACTGATACTGTAAAACATAATTGCCTTCAGTAGAATGATAATGCTGAACATAAGATGTAATGAGTATACAGCTTATTTTTAATTTCTCTTTTTTTTGTAGTAGTAGTAGTTTCACAGAACCAGCCCTCTCAAATAATGAAGTTGTCAGCAAAATGAAAAATTATTTGCTGTTTGCTGATTCACAAAATAAGAGTGAGGCATGTTTATTAGAGTGTTGCCATTCCACTGGATGTCACATTGCTGTGTGTTTTCACCTAGTCATTGATAGGTTACATTATGGTTTTACTGGGTAAGTTGAAAAAGTCAGTCTAGTTACCCTACCAAAAAGGATACCACAGCAGCAGTTCCCTTCAGAGTCACTACCACTTTATAGGAATCCTTCTCTGAAAAACTGTTGGCTTTACTGCAGAGCAATGCTTAAGGGATGTATTTAATCATAAAACTGGTACTCTTGTTCACAGCTACATATTAAACACTTTGGGATGATGAAGTCTAGCAAAGACAGTTGAATCCATATTTCCTGATACTTTCCTGTTGTCTCTCCATCTTTTTATGTTTTCCTGTGAGCTTTGCTGAAAGGCCAAGCTCTTCTACCTCAGCAGGAAAGGGCCAGGGAGGGCTTGGAGAAAGGAGATCTTTCATGAGTCTGAAAGAAACTGTGCCAGTACTTGGGTATTAGCAAAGGTCTAGCAATTAATAGAGCCTATTTGACCTATTGACTTTCAGTCTGGCATTAGCTCTAAGGGGGCACAAGGCTTTCTGCAGAGAGCAGCTAACAGCTGGTATTCCATGAGGCATGAGGGATTCAGGAAAAACAGCAGGCACTTCTTGTAAAATATTAAGTGAACATTTCATTCACATGGCCACAACAATGCAGTCTGAATGTCTAAACCTATGTAGTGCCTTTACCAAGAATAAAGTTGTTTTTAAATAAAATAAAGTGCAATAACTTTCAACAGGCTCAGCCAGTGATCCTTACTGCCCCAAGATGCAGTATAGAACTAAACTTGGTAATTTTTTTTAAATTTAGTTCAATAGAAGCATATACTCAACCAGGTGAGGTTTTGCACTTTTTACTGTGTTTTTAGTACTAAGTTTTGGTATAAAGAAGATTATGCCACAGCAGATCCGTTATTCACTGCNGTGAGGTTTTGCACTTTTTACTGTATTTTTAGTACTAAATTTTAGTATAAAGAAGCAGATCCCTTATTCACTCTTTCATCAGATCAGTGTAGAAATGTACTGAACTCATCAGTGAAACGGAAACAGCCTCACAGCTTTTTTGTTCTAGTCTGGTAAGAGGTTTATATGCTGTAAAATATCTAATGAAAGAAGTGAGGGAGAGAAGTCAAAGGAGTGCATGTTATGCTTAGCAGGTGGCATTTCATTTTTGTGGTGGTTTAGTCTGCAACTTGGTTAGCCCATACAAAAAACTGAATTTCTTGTGCAGAAAAATATCATTCCTTCAGTTATGCTGAAGCTATAGAGAAAATTTGCCTTTGGGTGGAATTTTTTTTTCCATGAAAGTGATAAGCTTTGGCAAGGAGGGAGAGAGGAGAGCAAGCTGTAATGGAAGTGATCTCTTGGCTAAGTGCAGTAGGAGTGTTAAACTCATGTGGATCTGTATCATGAGACTCATGGGCACTTCTCTCTGCATTCACTCTGCTAGCAAGGGAGGAAAATGTTTGTGTAAAGGCTAAATGCACCAGCACATCCATTCTGGTTGTGTTCAGAGGTATGACCAAGTGTTTGTTTCCCAATTATACTGCATGCCATCCATTTCAAACAGAAATATTTGTCCAAAATTGATTCCCAACTGTTTGACAAGCATCAGACAAACCCAGTAATTAGGTCTGTGAATTCAAATGTCTGATGGCATACTGCCTTCTAACCATATTAGTGAAGTTAGGCTAAGAGCCATTTTTTGTCTGCAGTGTCTTAGCATAATGAGGATGAATCAAGCTTTTGCAGTTCAGATTTAACAATGCAGACATAATTCTTTCCTCTCTGTCTCCCCAAATACTTCTCTAGTGAAGCCTAATGGCTGTGGGCACTCTATTCTGCTGTGGGCTGTGCTGCAGTAAAAGTCCAAATCAGGATTGGATTGTTGGGAAATTGTCTCAGCACAGGGTTTGGAACCCAGATATCCTCAGAGGCAGCATGTATGTAGTGATGATGGATGTGTTTTCTCCGGTCTTTCATTCTTTCAAGTGCCTGATATTACCACAAGTGTCATTAGAAGCCACATGTTCCAAAATAGTGGTCTCAGCCTCTTAAATAATGCAAGGCAACCTGTTACTAACACATTTGCCTTATTGCTATAGCTTACCACAGATCTTGAAATCTCAGTTGTGACAAAGTTGATTAATTTCTAGGTGTTACCCTTTGTTGTTTGTGTGACTGAAACCAGGTGAATCAGTACAAAAAGTCAGATGGTTTAGTCAATATTTTATTGTCAGCATTTCAGTAAACATACTGAAAGAAATTTAATTCAGAATTGAGGACTATACTGCATTGTATTTAACTATCCAGTTGACTTCTTATAGAAGAGAGAGGACCTAAATAGTAGAAAAGGGCAAATACAGATTGTATTTCAAGTACTGAAAAATAGTGCTTTATATATATAATGATTTAAGCTAAAATGAGAAGTTGATTTAAAAGTTCAGTAATTTCCATCTTCATACCCTGAGAAAAGAAGTCCAAGAAAAAGGATATAAATATAATCGATCACAGTAGCTAGTAGTTATGATAAAGTGTATTAAATATTCAGCATTACAAAGTTGATTAATGTACTTTCTGGCATTTGTAACTAGTAAATAATTCTTAAGATTCCATACAAATACTTAAGCAGCTGTGATGTATTTTTATAATCAATATTGGCAATAATCTGTGATTGTTGATCTAAGCC
The DNA here is from genome assembly GCA_013396875.1 of Vireo altiloquus. NCBI lineage: Eukaryota > Metazoa > Chordata > Aves > Passeriformes > Vireonidae > Vireo > Vireo altiloquus. The sequence goes on along the minus strand of VZRF01010477.1, from coordinate 56,991 downwards.
TGTCTTGAGAAGCCAAAGCAGGGAAATGGACTTTAGCTTTTATCAGCTTCATCTTCCTCATTTATTTCACAGCATTTGTAAACAGAGCAGCAATAGGAATGTGAGAGGAATTACAAGTATCTGCAAGAAAGCAAGACTGGAAAGGAGTAGGAGGAGATGAAAAACTTGTGATGTTTTTTAAAACTCTTAGCTTAACAACCTCTTTCCAGGCTTTCCTCTGTGTGGAAGAAGTCTACAGTCTGCTGCACACACAAGGGGGGACTATCCCAGAGCAGCCCTTCCAAGTGACACATGAAAAGGATATTCATATCCAGGGTCTCTCTATGGGAAATTGCACTTGCATAGAACAAATTTCCATGGTCCCGGGAGGAATTGCTGTTTGAAGCATTGGGCTGAGAGGTCCCAGCCATTTAGAAGAGATGGGGAAAGAGTTATTTGATTCTCAAGAAGTGGGATAAACTATCAGTGTCTAATCAAACACTAAAGCCACAGTAGTTTTGAAAATATAGGACTTCACTCTTATTAAAGACAATGAAGGACTGGATTTATTATTGTCTCACTGAAAGCACCTTTGGACTTTCTCTTTGGTTTCTTTTACAAACTCTTAAGAATTTTTTGTCCATCTATATTCATTATTTTGGAAGTCACGGTGTGTACAGGTAACAGATGGCTCTGTTCACTGTGACCAGCATGCCCAGGAGGGAACATTGTGCCAGCAGCAGGCTCAGAGCACTGTGTGGTGAGGGGAAGTGGAGAGGTGGCATTGCCTTTGGGAGTGGTCCTTGGCTGGAGTGCCACATCCCTGCTCTGAGTCTGCTCCCTCCTGCTGCTGGTGGGCTAATGTGAGGAGCTGCTTTCTTGTGCTCTCATTTGTTCAGCTCTCAAGGACTATATTCACTTTCTTGTAAATAGAAGACACTTCTGTAGCCCTCTGGTTAATGCCTATGGCAGTGCATTCTGTACCTCATTTTACAAGGATCAGCAAAAAAATGCCTAAGATCTCTTCCTCCCTGGGCAGCTTTCTCTTGCACAAGTGATACGGTACAGGTTGGGTACTCTATTTTAAAGAGTTTCATCCTCCAAAGAAAAAAAACTTAAAAAATAGTGGCTATACACAGCATTTGCAATAGGTTTTAATAAAATTCTAAATACTTGTTTTTAATTGAACAAATAATCTTCTATTTTTATAGTCCTTTAATTCTGGATGTCCTTAGGACATTATTAAAGTGATCTGTCTTTCCAAATGCACTTGGAAGACTTTGATCAGTTAGAAAAATATTAACAGTATCTTTCTTATATGTTTTTATATATTAGAGAAAACGTAAGGGTGAAGATAATTTAAAGGCAAACTTAAATGTGTGCTTTCACTACTGAAATAAAGCCTCCAGAAAGATTTATACTTTATAGCTTACTGCATATGCATTGGGAGAAGCTACTTTTGTGGCACAAATGCCCTTCTTTGTTGCTTACCAATACCCGTATTCAGTGACACAAAGAACAACTGTTGTAAAAAATATTAGTATGCAGATGCTCTGGTGTTTTGTTAATGCATTTAATTAAATACAATAACTCTTTTGTTTGCTTTTCTTTTTCTGTCCTTGAATGGATTTGTATTATGGTATAGAATCTAGGCTTAGAGTTGCTGTTTAAAATGTTTCACAGTTTCAGAATGTGCCACATATCCAAGTTAATTACTTTTCTTTTGTTCTATTAAGAAAATCATTTGGGTATGTTAAGAGTTTCTAATAAGTTTGAGAATATTTTTTCAGGAAAACTCAAATCCCGAAGTTGCCAGTGAATATTTTCCCAACTAATGAGGTCTTCAGTGACAATTAGTCACTGGTTAAATAATTGTATTCCTGAGAGACACACCCTGATGTTTTAACCAAATAAGTTTTTCTTGAAGTTCCCCAACATTTTCTATGTAGTTTTCACAAAAGAAATAAAAAAATTGCACAGCAAACCTGCACTCTGTGTTTTTACATGAAAACTGTAGCAGGCTGATTACAACCTGTTGTAACCCACACACAGGTTTTGCAGAAGCCATCATTACTGTCTTGTGTTGTTATTCATAAAATGATTTCAGAATTATTCTTGGCCTGAGAAAAGGTTTCTTTAGTGCCCTGTGGGTGGGTGAAACCATATGAAATGGCTGTGTCAAGTCTAAAATTGCTCTGCTGAATCAGCAAAGTACTTGAGCCCAGAGTACTTCAAAAACACAGCAGTATTTGCCAGATCCTATCCCTCCCAGAGCAACAAGGACCAAATCAAATGAGGATGTAACAAGGTAATTACCCTAAAGGTAACACAAGACTAACTAACTTATTTCTGAAATTCTGAGCCCCCTTAACTCCACAAGACATTTCTGACACGGGGTGGTGAGTGTGTGGGAGGTGTTTGTGCTGAAGGTTGCTCCTCAGGCAATGACCTATTCGTACTCTTTTGGTGTTCTTTGGAGATAAGTCATAATCCTCAGTGGGTGTGGTTTCCTTTGGAACAGTAGGAATTGTGGTATAGATCCTAAAAACCTCCATAAATATTTTTGTCACTGCTAGAAGGAGCTGCTGTAGGTGAAGGGCCAAGTGTGCTGCAGCTGATGCTTTTAGATACTTGGAGCATGAGAACACAATTGTGGAGAAGGCAGCAGGCATTTCACTTACCACAGAAGTCTATCCTGGCACCTTTCTTGGCTAAAAAAAAGCTTGTCAGTAGCTGATAATTGTTTTTGTCACTTCTCACAAGCAGTAAATGCAAACTGGGCTGTTTTGCTTTAGGCCTTCAGCATCAGTGCTAGGACTTTGTACCCGGAGTGCCAGGATCATCATACATGGAGAAAAACTCATGAGAGGCCAAGCAGAACTTTCAGTTCAGTGCTCACTGTGTTTTTTGAAGTGAGGACAATTTAAATAGTGGGTAAAAAGAACCCCTCCCCTTACTATGCTTTTTTGATCCATAATGAAGTTACAGGAAGGGATTCCAAATGAGGCCAAAAGCTCTGGCATCGTGGAGAGGGAATGTGCACTTTAGAAGGCACAGATCAGCAATGTCACTGTAATTATTTATTTTTTTCCCTTGTTTTGGACAAAGATGGCATAGTTAGAGTTGCAGTTCTCAAGGGAAAGCCTCCTCATCCACAAACTTTCCATGTAAATAAAGTTAGTTTCAGTTATGCTTCAAGTAATCTATCGATCTATTTATAAATGTGTTAAATTTAAAAAAATATAGAAAAAACAAACCAACAAAAACCCACAGCAAAAAACCACCTAGAACTACTGCAAATTTCTGTGAGAACATCATTCTGGTTTCAGTTCCAAGATAACTTAATGTTCTTTAAGGCTGGAAGAGAACATAGTTTCATTGCAACTGCACATATTACGGGTTTTGTATGAAATGAGCATCTCAAGGCAAGGGAAAGAAAGCAGCATTGTTCCTGGGCTGTTTTTCACAGGCCTGTATTCATATCTCATCCTTGTTGTTTGCAGGAGAGGCAGATGTGAACCAGAACAATGGGACCTCCACGAAGAGCCCAGCGGTGACAGACTCCAAAGGCACAGCAGACCCGAAGAATGCCTGGCCCGAGGCCAACCCAGCTGACAGGACTGGTCGCCCCCACTTGATCCGCCTCTTTTCCCGAGATGCCCCAGGAAGAGAAGACAACACCTTCAAAGATCGGCCCTCAGAGTCAGACGAGCTACAGACCATCCAAGAGGACAGTGCAGCAGCTTCAGAGAATTTGGATTTGATGGCTTCACAAAAACGCTCCTCTTTCCGGCACGGATCAAAACTGGCATCTGCGAGCACTATAGACCATGCCAGACATGGATCCCCACGGCACAGAGACTCGGGTCTACTTGACTCGCTGGGCAGATTCTTTGGAGGTGAAAGACACGTTCCCCGACGGGGCTCTGGCAAGGTGAGCTCTGAGGAATAGAGAACTGCGAGGCTACAGCAAAATACAGTACAATTAAAGAGGAAGGGTGGGTCTGAAAGGAAGGTCTCACTGCTATCACGCAAGAGTTGACCTAGCCAGCGGGATGGCACTTGTAATATAATGCTTGGCTTTAAACTGAAAACAGCAACAACAGAAAAAGCAAAGTTCTGGGAAGCAAGAGGAGCTACTCTGGGTAGTAACAAGGAGTATTAGAAATTCAGGGGGCTCTAGAAACATTACCAAGAGGAATTTTTATGAGCATTTAATGTAGTGCGTTGTATGCATTTGTATGCTGTGCCATTTAGAGAAATTTCTGTCTGCTTTTGTGTGTTGTTCTTAAATATTTGCATAGGGGAGATGGATGAGAGCACCAAATGCAAGGCAGTCTCTACATATCTTGGCACTAAGTGAGGGACAAACTTGGAAATAGATGTTAGAAAAGGAGTTGTGGCCAAATCCTCAGCCTGCTTTTGCAAGAGTATGTTTGAGGTCAGTTGACAGCATTGCCAGGGAGATGGCTTGAGAGATATTATCCTGAATCCCAGGTGTACAAAATAGTCCAGCTGCTTTGTTCTGACAAGAAGCTGAGATTTATTCCAAGCATTTCATATTAGAAATTGTATAATGAGCCATTTCTACACTATGAATTCAAAACCAAGGTATCAATGAAAGTGAATTTCTTCCCTTTTCCAGGATTAATCTTTCTCCTCTGATAAATTATGCAGCTGGCATATTAGTTCACTATTATTCAAGTGGCAAAGTTTAAGATATTTTCGCTGTACCCTTTGCCAAGTAAATGATAAGTGGAGTCTTGTGTTTGTGTGTCCACACACTACATAAGCATTTGAATGGAACTGCTGTAGGGCTGTAAAACCTTTCTTTTAGCTGAATTTATTGTAGTTGCTCAAGTTGTGTGTTGCAAAAAGCAGTATTGTTGCTGATTGGGCTCAAGTTTTTGGATAATCTTTGAGAACCTTTGAGGTCTGTTCAGTGTTGCAGCCTGTGAGCTGTGCTGCCTCTCAGTGCTGCTCTGGGACAGGACATGAACTGCGCTGTGGGGTGAAAAAACTAATCTGTGGTGGTCCCACAGCTGTGGCTGTCTGTGTCCATCACAGCTCCACACCTGGAAGCACAGGGTATAATAGCCCTTCCCTGAAGAGTTGTTGTAATGTAGAGACCACTGGACAAAAATTACTCTAGAAATTTAAAGCCAGAAGCTTCTCACACTTGGTAGGCAGTACTAAGCAAGCAGGGTGTGTTTTGTTCTTTTTATTTCTCACCTTTACAAACTGAGGCCTGTAATGCTACTGACAAAGATTTAGCAGCCAGGCAGTTGTTCCTCTAGTAATGTTCCTGTGTGTAATGTTCATAAATGCAACAAGCAGTTGCTTTAAACATGAAGAAAACCTTTTTTCTCACTGTTACTGCAAATAACAGAGACTGTTCCCAGCTGCTCTTTTCTGGAACCTGGCTGGCCAGCTCAACTCTTGCTCTTTTGTTCATGTACTGTGTTACTCCATGAAAAATAGTGTATGAAATGTTCTTTGTACACCAAGGAAACGATACCAAAAAGTTGGATTCTGCATACAGAATATACAGAGGTATGTGCATTCCTGCTTGGCAATAAATCAAACCAATCAACTCAGTTTTTAGGAGTAATGACTAAAAAATGTCTGCAAGCTGTACAAATTCTGTATTTTATCTTTTGGCGTGAACATGATTGCAATGATTCTCTATAGATTTCTGTGTAATTAAGTATGAGAGGACAGGACAGCATCTCTTTTATCTCTGCTGTTCAGTAAACTGCTCTTCCGAAGAACTTAAATGTCTGCAAAACAGTACAGAATTATGGACAATTCTGACATTTTTTTCCTAGCAGTAGTAGTTGTTTGGGGTTTTTTTCCCTTAAGAATGACTACTCGTAGTGTTACAGAGTCCTGATTTGCAGATCTGAGCTGGAAGCACAGACAAGTTGAATTATTTTGGCAAAAGTCAGTAGGACTTCCCATGCCAAAGCATCTCTAGCACTCTTCCACACAATGATAATATTGATGTACGTCCTAGGAAACATTCCTAGGAAGCTCTCTTGTGGGAGGGCTTCAGTGTGGAAAGTATTGAGCAAGTGGCACAGGCAGTCATTTCAGCTATTATTTATTTAGCCTCTGAAACAATGCTTTATGGTTTCTTGTATCAAGAAAGGCTTGTGGTGTCATTTATTTATACAAGTGTAGACAGAGGAAATCTAGATGGCTAATTTGTGCTTAAGCCCTAAATAGTTGTTGCCATTTACTGAATTTTGTAGAGTGTCACTGATAGATGATGAAGGTGTTCATGGACAAGCCAAAATAGAATGAAGTCCCTTGGCAGTTTTCCAGACGCCTCTAAGTAAACAGGTCTTTGGTAAATAAGATACCACTAAAAGCACCTTAAAGGATGAATTTCAAAGGCTTGCAAAGGAAAAGTTCCTAGAGCTGCACTGTTTATTTGCTTGCACTTTTTTCTTTATCTATTTTGAAGCATTTCAAAGCAATTCTGCAGCTGCTTTTCTTGCAATCTTCCTTTTTTCAGCCAGCCCATGCCTCAGTGGGAGCATCTCAACTACCCACACCAGCAAGCACTGGAATGCAAAGACAACACTTGCTCTTTGTACAGATTTAGGGCTGACATTCAAGCAAAACACATTATAAATTCTTTGTGGAGGCATTTTCTTCTTGCATCCATAGCTAAGAAGTACATTCATGAATAATATTCGCTATTGTGCCCAGAAAGGTGGGGTAGGAACAATGCTGGGACTGTTTCTTGGCCTCCATTTCTCATGTGGAGCAGATTCTCTCTTGCCCTGCAATTCTGCAGTTAAATTAAGAGTGCATGGGAGTTCCATGGGAGTTGTTAAAAATAGAAATACTGGAATGAACAAAAATACTCTTTTCTCCTCTAAGGGGCAGCAAGTGGATTTGCCATTTTTCCCCCAACCCCATCAAGACTTTGGATAGCTGAAAATCAGTCAAAACCAGCTTGAATTTTGTAGTTTTAAGAAAAGCTTTTAAGGTAGAATATTTGAAACAAAACTGTTGTTGTGCACAGCTCAAATTTAATCATATTAAAAAAGAACTTAAAATGGTGACAGAAAGAAACTGTAGTGCAGACATTTTAAATAGCATGCAAGAGAGAGTAGCATAACAATAAATTATTTCCTTTCTAATCTTTATAGAATATTTGTTGAAGCGAGTTCATTAAAACAATCAAATGTTCTTTGCACCTCCTAGATTCTAGCCTGTATTCAACTTCAGTATGTACTGACTGCTGTTTTGTTTTTTGATGCAGTTGTTTATGCTTCTGTAATCCTTTTGTTTATGACTTTTTTTTTTTTTTCTACTAAAGTTTGGATTGTGAAACAAGAATGTTTCTGCCTTGGTTTAACATTTTGCATTAACGTACTAAAAACTTAAAACTGCACTTGTGACACAGATGCAACAAACCAAAATATGTGACAGTAAACAATAGGTGAGGCAAGACTGAGTGGAAGATTAAATCAATTTCTCTTTTACATTTTGCTTCAGTTTTGTATGCAATCTTGTATCATTCTCCTGTTGCCTGTATGAAGCCTTGCCTCCTGTATTTTCTTCCCAGTTTCTATGTGTTTGGGTGCAAGAAATACAGAAGGTAGAGACGAGGCTTCCTCATCCTACAGACAGGTACAAGGCAGGAGCAGCACTGGGCTGAAGTTCTTCTCAACTTAAGCAGAACGAGGGTTTGGGATCAGCATTTCAGAATCAGCAGTTCCAAACCCACTCCTGAGCTAAGCAGTTGATAGAGTGGGAATCCACAAAAATGGTTGCAATAACCATGCACAGGCAAAAAGAACCACAGTTTTAAATAATGCCATGGAGGGATAAATTAATCAGAGTATTTTTTCTCTTTTTTTTGGCACTTGAACTCTATTCACATTTCCTGTGGAAGCTTTAATGTATACTACAGCACCATGAAAAAATTGAAAAATAGTTAAATCAGTGCTAGTCTGACTAGTAAATGATGTGATTTAAGTAAATACTTACTGTGATTTTAATTTCCAAGTCTTAAGTTTTCAGGGAGTGGTATTGCTTGTAATACACTGTTTTGTAAAACCTGCTGTGCAAGCAGTATGCTTGTAAAAAAATTTTTATAGAGTTTATGGTGGTTGTAACAATAATTTTGTTTTAATCTTTTGCTTTTTATGTGCTTTATGTATTCATTAAACTGTTTACATCACAAAAATCAGTGTACTAATGATTTAATTTGTTTTAAATGCTTTAATCCATTAACGGAAGTTGCAACAAACTACTCCTTGTACGTGATGGGTTTTCAGTTCACTCAGAGGCTCTTCTGCAAAATTAAGTTAGAACAGTGTGTGGGACAGAAGGGAATGGAGGTTGCCTTCTGAAGGGAAAGGATAGGCTTTGAATGACCAAAGCTCCTGAATCTGATGCTCTCACTTAATGTAATGGGAACTGAATCTGGCCTCTCGTTTGTAGCAGGTAGTAATGAATGATGAATACCTAAAACGAGTTAGTGTATCACAATGGCAGGTCTGAAGCTCATCTAGCTTGTGCAGTGGTAGAACCTCAGAATACTTTATATCTGCCTGGTTTAAAAAAATATCACCTGTACAAAACAAAGTGTCAAATGGTGAGTGACACAGCATGTGAGAAGTGAAAGGCTTAGGAGCCAACATAGCATGAGATTGATTTTGACACGTTCATTTAACACAGGTACGACCATATACATGGGTTAATAATTAACAGATTATTTAATTCACTGGAATTTTCATGGGAAGTTACTGCTTGAAGCAATTATTACAACCTACTAGAGGAATTTGGGAATTGGACTAGGTTAAATGCTCTGTAAGTGGTACTCAGAAATGCAAGCACTAAAGTTTGGTAAGCTGTTAGTGATGCTTTGTGCTCACCTGACAGCAGCTGCATGGCAAGGTTTGTTCAGAACTGGGGCTCGCTGATTTGTGTTACAAGTGAAAGAGAAGATCATGACTGGGCAGAATGCCTGTGTGCTTCACTGCTTCTACTTTTATATGGTCTTTTTTTGCCTCTTAAATTCAGAAATGTATTAGTTACATGTTCAGGCTAAAATACAAATTAATCAACTGAAACATTTGAAGGATATCTGTTTCTAATCACTCCACAGCAAAACGTTTTCCCATTTCATTAAACTTCCAACAGGATCTTTCAGTTCAGTCTTTGCTTGACTATTTCTAGAGTCTTCTATCCACTCTAGGTATAATAATAATAGTAGTAGTAAGTATAAGTGGGAGCTGAAGAAGAGCTCCAAGCACTCCTTTGAGCACTTGGTTCACGTTCAAGGCTTGCTGGTGCCCTTTGCCTGGGCCTGAGCCTGATGGCACAGTCCTTGGAGGGGCAGTGGTGGCGGCTTTGGGGTCTTTTGGTGGGAACTGGCCTCAGCTTTTCTCAGCCATTCCTCTCTTGTTCACCTCCAGGGCATCACAGCCCAGCTGAGACTAAGGTCTGGATTTAATTTTAATAGCATTTACCAGAGGCAGGTGTTTGTTTAAAGGACTGCAAGGGGCAGGCGGGGAGCCCAAAATGTACATACAGAGGGTCAAATAGAGCTATGAAAAATTTAGCATGAGGATCTTCTCTACCTAACACAGAACAATTTCATCTGTTTACTTCTCTGCAGAGGAATCAGTTTGATAAGTAAGAAATCTGCTATATTGGGTGTTTTTCTATCACATTCCTTGCAAATGAAAAATTGCATTATCCTTAGCACTTTCCATCCTTGAATACCACAATAAATGACTGTTCTTCAGCTGTTTCCAGATTACACAATGGTAAATTCTGCCAAATAGAAAACTGAAGCAGAAGTTAATACTTTTTTTTTTCCTTGACCTTGTGTTTTACCTCTCTCATCACATACCATTATTGACAATTTCTGGCTTTCACCTTTTGTACTGATGCAGAATATCTCATCTTGTTCCTGAAATGGTCTCCAGTTAGATGTGTTCAGTTACTCATTAAATTCATAAAGTTAGTTTAATTTCTGAGCTGCACAAGAAATCATCTACTGCAATTTTCAGGTGATTTCACTGCAATTAAGTATTAAAGCAATTAAAAAAAATGTTTGTAAAACACAGAATTACTTCTGCAAACCCAATATGAGCCTTAGGTCTCTTTCACCTTTTGCTTATGATGCATCTACTTCTCCATTTCTGTTACAGCATGCAATTAATGTGCCTTGGAAACAGTACAAGCCTCAGGTTTGGAGTGGTCCATCTTCCCCACTTTATACTAACAGTATTATTGGAAATTTTACTGCAGTATTTGTTTCAAAGACATATGCTATTAATCATGCCATCTCTAATTATTTCATAACAGTAAACTCTCCTTGCTATTACGGGCTCTCCACAAGTTACCATGATACCAGCAATAGTGCTTTTAACAACCTGTACAAGAGTTTAGCTTGTCACTTGCTTACCTGTTAAAGGCAGAAAAGAAATTGGGCCTCAAAGATGAGAACTGATAAAATACTTTGTGGATGCAATCTGAGATTTTCAGAAATCAAAGTTGTAGTAACATTTTTCTGGCCAGCAGCTGTAAAGTGATAGTATATGCCTGGAATTTATAGCTTTGTTTTCCAAATAATTCCCATCTTGCTTATTGTATGATCTTCATGACTGAAATACTACGGAACAGGACTTCTAAAAATTGTATAAACCTCTGCTTTCTTACCAATGGCCATACCCACAACGTTACATTCTCTTGCATCTCCACCAAATACGCAGGCGATCAGTAGAAAGGGATCATGGTGAACACCAGTGCAGGATGCCTTCCCTGTCTCGCCCAGGTACAGTTAAGTCCTTCAGGCTGCCAGGTTCGATAGTAGCAGAAGCTACTTGGAGAATACCTACTAGCCAAAGTCTTTTTTTTTTTTTGCTGCAGTGATTATTCTCAAACAAAATCTAAAGCAAAACCATGAACCCAGCCAAGAAAACCCCCACCCAAACCATGGATCATTTCAAGAAAATTTAATCTATGTCACTGATACCAACTTGATAAAATAACAGAGAACAATACTGTGTATGCATCAGAGACTATGTCCAAGCAGATAAAGAACTTCAATCATGAAGAATATTTGAATAAAATTATTGATGCTAGGCAGAAAAAATGCTGCAGAAAATCCAAGTCAAAGAATTGGGTTTTGCCCCTGAAACCATTTATTACATGTCACAACAATGGAATAAACTGGACACAGGGAAAAAACCCAGAAGTTATGATGGCACCAGTCTCTCACTTGAGTCCCATCATAAAACAGAACTATCCTGAAAAACTGCCCCCATTCTTCTTTTTTCCCCAGTAATTCTTTTACCTGCTAATTTGTGAACACTAATCAAGGCACTAAGGGCTAACAGGGTTATGCAGAAATGTGTTTGGATTATCTATTGGCACCCCTCTTGATAGGGAGTGTTCTGAATTGTTTCCTTCTTCTTCCCTGTGTTTCTTACTTTTCAGTCATCTCTACTCTTTACTGCCATGTTTCTTATTCCCATCATTCTGCTAAGAATTCTTCCTCTTTTTGTTCATCACCTATTTCCAAACAAAGATTGATCTCGGCACAACACTGAAAGGCAAAATCTCCTGTACTCTACATCCCTCTTCCTGCCAATTCCCCTCTGTACCTTTGAGCAAGTAATTTAATTTCTGTCTTAACTTCCACATTAGTAAAAATTAACAGTACCATTACAAGGATGTGTGGCTCATCCTTTCTAAAGTGATTAAAAAAGCCTGCTGAATTATGTAATTAACTATAATGTCATCACCAGATCAGCCAGTGGGGAAGACGTCAGCATTTCCATTGCTTTTGGCAACAGTTCAGCAAGTTGTGAACAGCCTGGGACAAACACCACCACCGAGAGCAAACTGCTACCTGGGTTGTATGTGGATGAAGATGGAACCAACAACACCAGTACACCACAGCTCTGGTTTAGCAGTGCATGCTCACGGAAGTTATATTACTACCAGAATAAGCACAGAAAAATAGATCTCTACATTGCACGTGGGCTGTGTATTCTGTCACTGCCCGATGAGAGCCTAGGTAGCAGCATTGGAAGGTTCTGATGAAGTGTCAGCCACACCCAGGGAACACAAAGCCCCATGGACAAAGCCCCTCCAAATCAGATGACTCAATTTCTGTATTCTGATGTCTCATTAAACTATATAATAGATTTCCATATTATTAAAAAAAACCCCAAAACAGAAATACTAACTGAAAGGATGCACCTCAGTTCCTGTTGGGCATACATATTTAGAAACCATACTGACTACGTAAGTTTGAACCTGGATAGAAATGTCATTAGAGTTTGGATTCAGAATCCATTTCAAGGACTAACACAACATCATCTGCGTGGCTTACAAATTGCCTGTGGAACTTTCAGCTTTTTCTTCCCACTGAACAGCAAAGTGTTTGTCACGTAACGCTTAAAGTTATGTGTGTCCGCATATCAGCATGCTTAAAGGATAATTTTAATCTACCAGTGCAGTTGCAAATGTTCTAGTGTGGTGGTTAAGCCTTAGGGACAACCTACAGGTTGTGGAACAGTTTGGTTTTCTAAGACAATCTAAACGCAATTTTTATGTCCATGTAATTTGAAATGTGTTGATTTTGTGTGATATCTTGTAAATTCATGCACAGTAACTCATTAGGCATGTTGTGAAGAAAAGCCATTGGAAACCATGAAACCCACTGAACCCATGGAAAAGCCCATTGTTTTTCATCTTTACCTGGTTTGACTGCATTTTATATCAGCTATTTCCGTATTTCATATGTATTTGGATTTTGACAGTAGACAAACAACATCGAATGTACTTTAGATTTTCATCTCACATCCCCAAGTAGGCAACAAAACCACATAATAATAATACTGAAAGGAACTGTAAAAAGCGGAAAATTCAAGTACTCAAAACATCTTAATACTGTTATCGTCATAAATGCCTATCACAGATTGATTAGGAGTTAGAGCTACTTACATGCATATGGAATCTCCAGCTATAAGCAGTCCTCTTGCGGAGGATGAGAGCCCTCAGAGACAGGCATTTAAAAGTCTCCCCTAAGGCATATGATTTGTAAGATGTGGCATATCCTGTTTATAGCAAGCAAAGTCAGGGATGGATTTCATGGGATCTCATGACTGAAAAAAAAAGGCCTGTAACTGCTTAACTGCAGTTTTTATACATTTTATATCCAGAGCCAGTTGTTGCACAACACTGAAAAGCATGCATATATATATGTGTGTGTATACATATATATAGACACACAAACATACACTTGGGTATCTTCAGGTCAACTGGAAATGTAGCACAAAACCCCAAATGAAGCCCATATTTTTTGAGAAGTGGCAATTTTAATTTTTTTTTAATTAACAGCTCCTCCAAGATATTAATACAGGTTGTGCCAGTAAATACAATTAGTCTGATATGAAAGTACGTGGGTAACACAGGGAATGGAATTCCAAGGTACAGCTAATGTTGAAACTAAAATACCTGCATGTTTTCTTTGCACTGTTAATCTCTTTTTTTTGTCTTAGTGGCCAACATACCTAAGGTAGGTGACACAGGAAAACAATGCAACTTTCCTGTGCATCACCAGCAAGAACCACAAAATGCTTCAAAGAAAATCACTCCCCATTACAGGATAACTGTGGGTATTTTATATATATTTTTAAGAATTCTTATTTAGATTATTAATCCTTAAAACTATTGATTTCAAAGTGGAGTTGCAAACTAGGTTTTTGTCATCAGTTCTCCCAGTTACTGCTTAAATTTCCAGTACTGGCAAATCTTTTTTATTAGGATTATCAAGCTTTAGGGTTCTTTTTGGCTTTTTTGAATGTGCAGCAGAGATGACTTAGTTCAGATCCTTAACTGAGGCCAAACATTTCATTAATGTTCAGTGGGAAGAGGAAAAGATGACTGTTCTCTCCTATTCATACTACTACTGAATTCATAATAACAGTGAAGAATAATTGTGTATTTAGATTTTCTTTAAGGGCACCGTGGCACCGCCATTTTAAAATTCACCAACAATACCCAAGGGCTCTGAATTCAGGCTCATACTTCGCCAGTACATTTCAAAATACAGAGATGTGGAAGCCAAGGTTGCCTTTTATTGGCATTGCTCTCCAAGACTGAAATTCCTAACAAAATTTCAAGAGGTGCGGGGAGAGCTCACTGCAGCCCCTGAGCAAAAGAGACCAGTAACATAAAGAAAAAAGTAAATTACATCCCTTCCTAAAACACAGTTGCTCTTCTCTATTCCTATTAGGTTTTAACAAGAATATTATTTAAAGCCAAGCACTTCAAACACATTTAAATGGTGATGATCTGAATGCATTAATGAAACACATGATAACTGTTAAATTGAGTTGGTTCAAAAAAGTCCACTTATATCACACCATCTCAATAGTCCATTGTAGCAGTATCAATCAGATTTATTTTCTCTTTTCATTTCAAATTCGTTAGAATTTACCTTTTAACACCTCCAGGTATCAGTTATTACATAAACATAAGCAGTCTCTGAAAAACACCACTGGATTTTGCTCTCTGCCCCTAGGAGTCCAAAAACTGAAAGAACAAACTAGAGGAGAAAAAGTAATTCCAACAATGAATTCAAGGGAAACATGTAAATTACCTGTCAGAAAGAATAATATCAAAGGTTCTGAGGACGGATGAAGTTTGCTGATGACAATATGAATGGAAAGCACTTTATTTTAAGCACCAGGAAATTCACTCAGAAGAGTAATAAAAAATTACTTCAGATTTGCTACTGTCATACCCATTAAAAGGGAGGGACAATCAAAGCCTGTGATAGCATTTGGCACTGCTGGCAGAAGAAACTTTGTATTTACAGCACAATAACCTTTTCAATAAGCCAGGTTATTAGCACCTACTAATTGTGCTAAATCAACCTAATAATTGGTCAGAATGCCAAAATCAAGAAACTCAACCCGAAGAAGATTCTAAAACTTTATTATCCCAATTTCTCTCCATTCCTGTGGCAAACCATAGCCCATCAGATCTGCAACATCATGGTATTTATCATGTTACTTATCTTAAAGACGAGGCAATCAGCAGGTTTGAAGGCAAAGCACTGGGTGATTTGAATGCAGTTTAAGAAGCCAAAAACATGGCCGAAGTGCTCTAAATATTACTGGCTCTCTCTTCCTGATCATGGCAGCAGAGGATATTTTGGCAACACTGAAACTAGCGAGCAAGTAGAAACTGCTGCAGAAGTTTAGGCAGGACTGACTGCCTGACATTATGGAGATTTCACAGATCCAATAAATTTCAGATTTTCCTGCTTTTAAAACAGTAAGTGTCCACGTCAGCATGCAAAAACCCAACACTGATAAAAACCAGCCAAACTTCTTTGCATTGGTTGTTTTTCTTTTCCAACAGAAATCGGTGTCATAAACCATGTATCTGACCTCATTTGGACTATTGCTCAGGAAGCCTTACTGAAAATAGAAAGCCCTATTGAAATAGAAATTGTCAGCCTCACTTGATTCCCTCATTCTAAAAAAAAACCAAATCATTGCTCTTGCAGCTCATGAGTGTTACATAGTCTTTGGGAACTAAAAATGATACACAATCTATTCCTGCTTTCCCATGCAGAATGATCCAACATAATTTTAAGGTTTTTTCCATTTTGGTTTCATTTCAAAAATCACAGCCTAAGATCCTATTTAAGAAAAATTTCCTATTTAAGGAAAATGACAAGGTTTCTGTTACCTCAACTTTCCAATAAGAGGCTTAATTCCACACTGGGCTGTAATGTTAAGAACATGTGCATCCATATGTATGTGCAACATATGTGCATATACATACTGTGTATTTGCCATTCCACAGCACTGAAAAACTGTAGGGGGCAATCTCTGTAGATTTCCAAGGCATTTTTTCTCCTCTCCATGCCATGGCTGGTAAGCTGTCCTTCCCAGCTGACGGTGCCACATGCCTGTTGTGCTTTTCAGGACATACATGCAGCCAGGGTCAGCCACCACGTCGGGTCCATCCCCCAGAGATCTCAGCATGGCCGGCCTGTTGACGACAACCCCGTAGTCCATTTCTTCAAGAACATTGTAAGTCTCCCCTCCTCTTATGCACCAAAATTAAGTATTTACTTTAGAATCCATCAGTAACAAACACTCCCCAATCATTACTCTTTGAGCCCCAAATTGCACTGTGCTATTAAAATACAAAAATAATTTTTACGTAGAAGACAAAAAATACTGAAAAGCAACCAAAAAAAGCACGTGAACCTCCATTAGCATAGTCAAATGCTAACCATGTCAGTTAAACAGCTTCACCACATACAGGTTTTGTCCTTGTGTTTTCAACACTAGCAGTATTTAGAAATTATTAGTTTCAAGACAGACAGAAATCCAGCGTATTCCAGGCAAAGCCTAAGACAGCAGAGGAGCTTCTCAGTGCAATTACCATTTTTAGCTCATGGATAATGCGCAAAAAGCCTGATGATTTCTGACATTTATTTTTGCCTTCATTTGACAACTCTTTTGTGTTGGTTTTTAGGTCTCACCCCGTACACCACCCCCAATGCAAGCAAAGGTAAGCAGTTTCAGGGGCTCAAGGCATTTACAGGCTAATTCACACTAATTCAACTGCGAGGCTGATCCATTGTCTCTAATGGCACTAAGGAAAATCTACAGGTATCACTGGGAACAATTTAAAGGAAGAGCCTAAGACACAGAAGCCATGATTCTCTTCCTCACGCACTTCCTGACTTTGTGCATGGCTAATTGAAGCCACTTGCAGGGGTTTTTATATTGAATTTATGCTGCATTTGCTTTATGTAATGACCAATAGCTAATGCTTTCAAACAAGCCCCTCCAACCAGGAGCTGTCCTTCCATTTACTCAACTCAGCTGGCTTTTGAAGTATGCAATACTGACAAACCATGGCTAGTGAAGTCAGTTCAAGTAATTACAATAAACAATCTTGCCTTTTTTTGCTTCATGAAAGGACTGTACAAATTGTTGTTTTCAACTCTTGCCTGCCTCATTACCTGGCCATTATTTCATAATCTTGGCTGTCTTTTCATCTTCTTCTCTGTATGGCAGACCCAGATGCTGTGTTCATAGTCATCATCATGTCATTGTTTCTATTTCTTCCATGTACAGGGAAGAGGATTATCCCTCACCAGATTTAGCTGGGTAGGTGACAAATGTGCTTTCGGTAACAGCCCTTTTATTTACCAGGCCAAAGCATATTTTGCTCCATTGCCTCAAGCTGCTGCAGCAATGTGATAATTTTGTTTTGTCTCAATTCTGCCATTTTGCTTTTCCTGTTCCACCTTCCTCCCTCCTTCCACAGCACTTTAAGACAGTAATTGTGTTGCTTGCTCTTATCCTGCAATTTGACAGCCCTTGCAGCAATAATTTCTTTTGCTTCAGAACAAAGGGAGCAAAATCCACTGCATGGCAAAGCTCTCTTCCCTTAAAGGCTCCTGGAAGACTCATCTGCTGCATTTTTCTTCTCCTGGGATGGACCAAAAATGGGAGGGAGGGCTGGGACAAGATAGGTGCTTATTCCACTTTTCCAACTGCTTTTACACAGTAAAGTCTGCAAAACTAATGCTGTCACTAACCTCAGTATTTTGTCCCACCTTTCCTGTCAGTTAGAATTGATCCGCCCAAGCGATTCCTAGACAAGTTCTTCCCACAGTTCTCTCACAACTAATTAAATTCTACTTCTCTACCACAGGTTTGATTTTATAAGAGATGGCATGTAAATTACTGGCATTTAAAGACAAAATATCAAAGCCTTCAAGCCATTAAGCATTTCTTTCACTATCAAAACACCACATATTAGCTGATGTGTTTGACATCTTAGAATTCATGAAATTAAAACATTTTAAGTTTTGTCACACAGGTTAACCTTCTGACTATTTAATTTTTGAATATTAATTCATTTTTTACAGATTGATGCTTCCCTCAGATTTGAATCTATTCAGATAATTTCCTAACATTTTCCTTTATCCTTGTTTATCACATAATAGAATGTTTTATTGCAACAACCTCCAAATTCATCATTTAAGTATTACATTTCAGTGATCACAAACAAAGACTACAGCGTGCATATGATAATTTGAATGTGATAATTCGCAATATACATGAAAATCTCTCTTTGCAGGGTGGTGAAGCACACAAGCCAGGATATGGAAGCGGAAAATTCTATGAGCATAAATCTGCTCACAAGGGACACAAGGGATCCTATCATGAGGGCCAGGGCACTCTTTCCAGAATCTTTAAACTGGTAAAGTACAATTGAACTTTAAGTACAAAAGTAATTGAACTGGGAAAAAGAGAAGCCAAACCTCTCCAGAATCTGCCATGTTTGAAACAACCACCTCTCCTTAAAGCTTCTGTTGGAACTAGATTCGCATGGATAAACCAGAAGGTTATTTTGTGGCTTAGGGACTGCTTACATGATAGGAAACAAAGGTAAAAATACACAGTTAGAGGTCATCAGGAAAGAAGGGAATTCCACAATGTCGCACAAAGACCTGTATAAGGATCAGTGTTTACTGATCCAAAATATTGATCTGGAACACAGAAGACAAATGAGATGACACAGCTTGTTGTTGCTAAATAATTTAGGATAGTGATAATGAAAGAGAACTGATAAACTGCAGAAGGGTAGTACAGGGCAGTGCTGGACACATATTTGGATGCAGTAACAACTTCAGCAGTCCCTGCCTGTTCCCACCGTGGGTGGAAGAACTCCTACAGTATGTCAGTATCGCAAGTTATGAGGCAAAGTGAGGCAAATCATATTGAGGCGAGTCATATTAGAAATACACATTTGGTCAGATTTTCTTTAGTCTGGTTCAATTCCCCATTTCAAGGCACAGCACAGCCACAGCAACACAGGCAATAAATGAAAACAGAACAGGAAAAAACAGTTGTGAGGATTTTTCATATTCCATGTCAGGAAACAGACACATGAAAAGCACACTATATCTACTGGCAGACTGTATTTTCCCTCAAAGGCAGTGAAGGCAGTGAATTCACGCATACCAAATCACCAAGTGCACAACTTGCACATGAAGATGCAATAATTGCAGTCATCTTATTAACTCATTAACTTCAAGTTCGAAGGTCTGAGATCCTTAGCAGAGCTGATCATTTCAGACTCTTACTATTCCTCCCTGCAACAGGAGATGTAACAGTGCCTTCATCTGTAGCAAAAACCACATTTTTGTCTCTTACACAGTTTAGGTTTTATATCTCCCATTGTACAGTTGTTTTCTAAATATATGCAGCACTGAGTAACAGTACAAAAACTTCAAGGAAGTAGTAGGAATTCTTATGTTGCAATTTAAGAAAAGGAATGATCTCTTCAGAGGCCCAGGTAAAAATCAAACACATTTTAAGTCTTATTTTCACACTGTGCACTTGGTAGTTTTTAGTGGGGTTTGGATACATCAACTATTCCATGGCTATGTACTGACATTATTTGTAAAATTTCATCATTTCAACATCTGAAAATACACATTAATGACCTCCCATGAAATTGAACATTCTCTTTTTCTCATAATCATCACAGCGATTTTAGCCTAGATTTATATATATCTGCAAGATACATAATACGCACACCTGTTTTACTTTTTAGATAGCCTTTTGCCAGCCATTATAACTTCTGGAACTTTGATATGAATTTTATTCAGGCCCATTTAATTTAGACCCATTGTTTACAGAAGGAGGCATTAATTACTATTTCTTTATATGGTTCTAAAGCATTGTAAAATAAAAAAGTTATCCATTATTTAAGATATCTTTGAAAGAAAAAAAAGTCAATTACCTAATGAATTAGCCTGAATTTTCCTTAAAACAGTTCTAAAAAAAACCTAAGTAAAACTACGTAAAACTAAGGAGGCAGCCCTGAAAGATGGGAAGAATATAAATAAAGATAATTAAGTCTCAAAGTAGATACACGTGCTTTTTTTTTTTTTTTTAAGTAAACAGTTCAGTCACAATTACCACACCATCTCACCTAAGTGCAATTTTTCAAGATTTGCCTATAGAAGACTTGCTAAAGCTAAGAGAACAAGATACAAAGTTAGCCTAATCTTAAATTCCAAAAAATGAAAAGTCAAAATTTCAGCTTCGATCATCTTTGCTATAAAACTGCTTCTTTTCTCAAGTGCAGATTTATGAATTGTCACAGTTTTTTCCTTCTAGTTAGACACTTTCTTATTATTTCTAAGAATAGGGCAGGTTTCAGCCCTTTTATCTTTTTTTTAGCTTTCTCCCTTATTTACATTTGACCTTTCCATACAAGTCTCATGTTGATGTAACACTGAGAATTTACTGCAGAATGAAACTATTAACTTTCAGTTCTTTCCAATGTGAGGCTATTTAAACCTCATATGCAACGTTTGGAGATTGTGTTGTTTGTTTTTTTGAAGTATACACACAGTACAGGGTATATAAAAATGAAATTTTCCACAATGTCCAAGCAAATAAATTGTTTTCATTAGAAAGGCCTGAGTAAGAACATGCACTTACAAGTAACTAACGAGAGACTGTCTAGTCCTGTGTGGAAGATTTAATGAGAGTATATTAGTCCTATGTTAAAATATATGAAAATCAATAATCTTTTTGAAATGTAAATCCCAGTAATACTTAGTGATATTCTAGGGACAACTTCAGGTCATTTTCATTAGACAGTATTTAAAATTTTGTCATATTTACTACAGATTGATGTTTTTCAATGCACAGCCCCAAATACATATTAATTTCTACTTAATCCACCTCTGTTCTTCCCTCCACAGGGAGGCTCTGGGTCCCGACCTGGATCGCGGTCTGGTTCACCCATTGCTAGGCGCTGAAGCTTCGAGATGCCATCCAAGGATCACATACTCTGCTTCGTAATATAACTGCCTTAAAATTAGTAACAGCTGCCACAATTACCTAGATAGATGCAATCCATTACTTAATGCCAGTTAGGTTCTGCATGCAGTAGATTATACAAACTTCTATTGGCAATCCCTGAGCAACAGTTGAATGAAAGGAACACAAAAAGTAGCTTTACTAGATGTTTTCCTTATTTTATGTGAAGTAACAAGATCTCTGACTTTACCCATTCTTCTTCAAGATGCCCTAACTGTATGCTGGACTCCTTTATTTCTCCCAAGTAGCTAATTTAAGATCAACTCTTCTGGTTTCCTTTTAGTAAACATCAGAATTACAAATAAAGAGCTATAATGTCTTGGATACTGAGCACTGCTGTTAATGAATTTTTGAGACACTGCTGTTAAAAAAAAAATCTAACATGTGCAGAAGTTGTAAGGACTGTTTATCCAAATTTTCTTTTTGGTTTTTTTTTGGTTTGTTTTAATCTTCCTTCTCTCACTCACAGAATAATTTATTTTCATAACAGGATTAGGCAGTCATGGAAAGGTTTATCAAACACAGCGAGTTCAAGGTATGTGAAGTGTGGGAGGGGGCAGATGTTGTAGAATCCATATGATGTGGAGCAATAGCAATAAGGAAATTCTTTCCATAGTACAAATTGCTCATTGCATCCAAACCATTAGAATAAAGAGTAGATGAGGGAGAGAAAGAGGATTTCAAATTTGAGTTAGACTAAAGTTACAAAATAAGGGATATTCCCAGTGAAACATCTAAGATTGCAGAAGTGAACACCAGACCTCACTGGTGCTTCACATAAACTCTGCTGCAACAGCATTAATTCTGCAGTACAGTAAGTAAATAAGCATATAAACAAAAAAGTCTAATTTCTGAAAGAAAGCCCTTCAGTACTGGTATCTCAGATAGTCCTGCACATCTCATGTTAGAATTGCAAACCTTTCTCTCAGAATTGCAGCAGTGTTGTATTAGATTGGCTCATCTTTTGCCCGAGTAACACCTGGATGCCTATTAAAAACAGTGCACCAAAGCAAACTCATAGTAAACTACTGTGAACATTTAACTGTTGTATTGTAGTTGCCTCATAGAAATAAATTATAGCTCAGTTAGATTTAGATATTAATTGTTCACAAGTTACTAAAATGAATGTGTGGAGATACCAACCACACTTAGGGAAATAAAAGGCTCTTCTGAATTGCACTGTTTTATTACTTAAACTTACCCTTTCTTCAAACTGTCATCTAAGTGTCTGATTAATTATTTTATTTTTTTAGTTTTAGCCTATGCACTGTAGATTACAGTTAGTGCTTCCTAGGTTGAAACTGCATTCCTAGTAAGTGCCCAGTGAAAATCACCTATGAATATATATGTTAATTGCATTTCACATCTAAATATATTGTAGGTTTATATCAGTGTCCATTAATATGAAGCAATGGAAGATGGGATACATAGAGAAAATACATAGAGACTATGAAAACAAAAATGCCAAAATTATTAAGCATACACACACATATTACATCTATTACCTTCATTGGTTGCTATGTGTATTTTTCTATTGTAGCTTCATTCAGATGTATACTCTGCAACGTAATAGTTAATTTGAACACATGTTGTTCTTATAGGAACACAGCTTTTAAAAATAGTCATTATTGAAATAAAGTAATCAACTTGAAATGAAACTTGGGCCAGTTTTGTTTTTTACGAAGGAAAAGGTCATATATATGTATGTATATGTGTGTATATATATGTATATATCTAGGTCTGTCTGGTGTATTTCTCCACACCCCCCCCCAAAGTTTATGAATAATATTCAGATACTAGAATATGACACTTCAGGACCCTGCACACATGTTTCTAGTGACATTGCATGGCCCAGAAGGCTGACAATAGGACACAGGAATTATGGAATGCCAGTATCTACAAAGTGATAGCTACAGGCCAGAATGCATACAATGTTTATGAACAGTCAACGGAAACCTGACCCCTCATCTCTATGGTGCAAACAGCCCTCAAAAACGTGACAGAAGATTTAAGGTAAAAAAATCAGAGAAATATATCTTTCAAAATACTGCATTGTATAGAAAGAGAATTAATCCAAAACTTCTTCTTCCCTTCATCACTCTTCTTCCCCCTCAGTCATCTTTCCCGGAGGGTGGAAGTGGCTTTCTGGAATTTACTTCCTTTAGAGGAATAGGTACAGTACTTAAAAGCATTTTTTTACCAACACGAAAAGAGATTAAAACTTAGCTTGAAATTTATTCTTTTAGTTTTGATGAAAACCAGGAGTTAAATGGCCATTTGATTTGTAAACAAAGGATTTTTCCTAAAACAGGAATGCACAACCAATACTAGGAGTGGATAATTTAATGTACTGAAGGAATGGACATAAACCAAAAGAAACTATGAGGAGACACAAGCCAAAAAGCCTGAGGCTAGCACAAGCCTACTACTGCATCAAACCAGAAAGAACAGAAGCTCTCCTAAGAAGCACTGTGCACTTACCCACTATACAACGTGGCTCTTCAAGCACTCCTCAGAACAGAACAAGAGCTCTTCTGCTTCCTTAAATAATGCATCTACTTTTAACACTGCTTTGAAAAGCTACAACTCAATCTTACCAAGGCTATAAAAACCTCTGTCAGGACACTTGAAGTTCATGGGGGAAGAGGATGCAGGAAAGCAAATCAGTGTTAAAAAGAAAATTTTTATAAGTCTATTATTGTAACTGACAGGATTTCCAAGTGCTGGAGGAGTAGCAAACTGAATTCAGGAAAAATGTCAACTGAGGCCATAACTTACACTGTGAATTTAACACTTCCAAGAGACTTGCTACAGACTCACTGCCTCTAACCAAGGCATAACACTTTGAGAAATGACCTTTTAAAAACGGCATCTTTTTACTCACAAGATCAGCTTTTAGGTTGTGCTTACTGAGTATCATAGAATCACTGAATGCTTTGGGTTGGAAAGGACCTCAAAGATCACCTAGTTCCAAGCCCTTTGTGCATTTATAAAGTTCTTCCTGAAAAAGCAGGGAAAAATTTTCATTTATGGTACATGCAACACAGCACATTTTGCTAAATTATTACAGATAAACAGGGTGCTATGCCATAAGGCCAGACAACTGTAAAATATAGTGTCTTTCTTAAACAGTTGAAACACTCACAGACTGCCTGGAAGGGAAGGCACTGCTGGAAGGACTTTATTCTTTACATCTAATATTCAGACACGCACTTCCATAAAGTTTTTCCAATCTCCTAGAATCTAGAATCATAGGCTTAAAAAATACACGAAACAGAATTTGGAAAAAAGTAATATTATTTAGCATGTTTTTGAATTAAATATTCCACATAACAAAAGTGTTATTTTCATGTCACCAACTATATTACTTATATACATATGCTGAACAGTTAACAAAAGAATTAAGAGATGCCCTATCAAAACCAACAGCGATTTCTTGCTTCAGCAATCTGAAATAACTAGTTTTTATCATAGACAGAGTATAGACAATATTTACAGGAAAGGAATTTTAGGATCTGAGAACAATTATCTTTTAGAAAGTAAATAAAGTCCAGGTCTGTATTATTGTACAACATATCCATCACTGATCTAGAAGTACTTGTAGCAACTGAACAGATGAACTTCTTGCAACTGGGATTAGTATTTACAAAATATACTGATCAGCCACACAGAGGCTCATAAACTTTAAATATATATATACATATATAAGCCCACATATATATCTATATATATGTAACATATAAATAAAATTCAAAAGAACAAGGCAAAAATAAGGAAACAGCTTCTGTCTTTGGAATGTCTAAAAGACAACTATGTTTTTACTCCAGTGTTTCTTTGCTATGAATATACTTAACAAGTGGCACCTTTGAAAGCAATACTCAGTCAGCTAGGTAGTTTTGCTGAAACAACAACTTAAACAACAAATAAATGTAACATGTTTCCAAAATCCACAAAGAAAATAATACGGAATTTACAGACTCAAAATGATAACTGTTTACAGCACTGGGGAACATTGTATAATATAGGTGACCTAGTGTGCATCTAACTTTCTCACTGCTACCACAAAATTGTACTTGTTTACTTCACAGATTTAGTATATGGCTGTGTTTTCCACAGATACCGAGATATGTACCTGCTGACCCAGTATAGCAAACAATAACAGAGGCTTTTAAGAGAATCTTTTCTCATTTGGATTCTTTTCAAGTAATTATTGCCAATTCCAAAACTTCAGACTTTCACTGTAAAAACGAACGTCTATCTACCTCTGTGGTTGGAATGAAAATGAGCATGCTCCCTCTCAAGAAAAGCCATGAGCTCGCAGTATTTTATTTTTCAACAAATTCTCAAAATGCACTAAAAAAGAAAGCTTTCAAAAGAAATACAGCCTTTTCCTGTTCTTTCTAAAAAGAAAAAAAAAAAGGCAAAACTCCACTATTTTATACTGCATGCATGTATCAACTGTAACACTTTGTTTCCAATCTCAATTATTTCTTTAAACACATAAAAAAGAAAGTTTACCAACACTTTCATGATTTTCTTGTGAAGTTATTATTCATCTCCATTAAAGATGGGAACCATTCTATTCTGATATAAAGTTCCAGTTTATTTTTAAATAGATATACTGGCTGTGAATTCAAAGATGAAACTGTATACATTATTACCTGAGTTCATTGATTCACAGACAACTTAGCACAGATTAAATGATGTTTTCCCAATATTCTTCTACTTAAAAAGCTTCTAGCTTAAAAAAAAGAATTCATCTTTTAGGTAATTTCTGTAAATAATTAAAAAAACTATAATATATTATTCTATTGTTAGTATCTTCAATGCTTGAAGCTTTAAAATTCAAGTCCCAGAAACATTTTAACTTTCAAATTTTAAGGTGTCATCGAAAAACATTGCCTATACTTTGCCATTCATTTGAAGATTCTTGTACCACTTCTTCTAAATTCAGAGCACGACTAATATCTTCCCCTTCTTGTTCTTGGTGACTTGCAGGCTCTTGTACAGGACCTACCAAGGTACAAGAGAAAAAGGCAAGTGAGTATGATTTGATGTGCAGTGTTAGAAAAATGTAAATATAGAACTTGAGAATAAAGGAAACATGATGAGAACAGTATTACACAATTACTTCAGATACTGTAAATTCATTAGATGGTTTTGGAAAAAAATTTTTAAAAAATTTAATACAATAGATGTTTTCCTGGAATAATTTTTGAACTCTGTATTTCTGTACACAGAGCTCCACATAAAAAAAAAAAGAAACCATAAACAGCAACAAACTGGTGTTTCAACCTGATTTTTGGGTTGCATGTTCAACTATTAGTTTATCAACTGTAGTCTTTGGCTATTAGTGCTTGATTCCTCATTAACTTAAAGGGAAGTGCTTTGTGCTCTCCTAACAAAACATGGATTCCTGCCCTCAGCAGTACTCAGAGCAGTACTGCTATGACACGTACCAGTGTAACCATGAGCCCGTTTCATATGAAGTTTCATATTGCTTTTCTGTGTAAATCCCATTGCACAGTAATCACATTTATAAGGTCTCTCTCCTGTGTGCCTTTTCATGTGGACTTTAAGAGCACTCTTCTGGTTAAATGCCTTTTCACACAGTGTACACTGAAATGGCCGTTCCCCTTCATAAAGAAGAAAAACATATTTAGTAATTTTTCCTTTCAACATTAAAATACACTTCAGAATTCAGTAAAAATTATTAAGATGAACTAGAAATGAAATAGACATAATTTGCCGTGAGACTTTCTCCAATGGTATAGACCCATATTGTCAGCAAAAATCTCAAATGAAATGTCAGAATAGTTACATAAGTACTAAATCATCGATATTATCTTTCTTATACAATTTATCATCTAAGTTATTTAACAGAGGTACAAAAAAAAAATCAATTTACCAATATGACTTTTCTCAAGGAAACCATCACCTTTTACATGATTAGAGTAAGACAGATAAAGCAATTTACTAGAATTAACAAAGCTCATGCCTTTAAGAAACTAAAAAGTCAAATATGTTAAAAAAAAAGTGCCTTGGTAATTCTAAATGGGACTTGTGGCCTCCTATGCCAACAGCAACTATTGATTCTCCAATTCTGCGAGAATACTACTGATTTCTAATCATAAACACAAGAACATATTAACTTAAAAATAATTTAATATTTAAAAATACCTACTTTGCAAAATAAAAGACTTTTGCTTCAACACTCAACACCACAACCTCTGACATGAACACCAGACATGATGTATGTCATTAAGGACTTCTAAAAGCACTAAGATACACCTTGTTATTAGTTACCACAACAAAGCACAAGCAGGAGTAAAAATACTTTTCCAAGCTCTTCCTTGAAGAGCCAATCTCTCTCCCTTCATTACCTCTATGTTAGTGTTCCCACATGCATGCCAAATCCAACTTCTCAGACAATCAACAGAAAGTCCTTTAAAGCACAGAAATTTTCTTTCTAATTTTATTAACAACTTTTTCACTGGTTTGAAGAGAAATCTAGGTTTCCTCAAATACTTTTGATTTCATTTTTTTAATTCAGTGAAGGTGAACAGCCCTTTTGGTTGTAATGGATTATCACGCAGTTTTTTGGTAGAACTGGAAGCAATTGCTCCCCTCTAATTTCAACATTCCAGCAAACCACTCTTCACTGATAAATCTTAAATAACAAGATACTTAGAACTATTCAGAGAAATAATGTGTTTTTCTTCTGGCCATTTGATTCAGTAGACATTACCCATTAGAAATGGTTAAAAATGTTTAATCAAGATAGAAATCACAAACAAAGTTGGTACCTTTATGAAAACAAGTCAGTTTAGATTTAGATTAACCTTTCCTGTCGTAGTTTATATAAGTGCATCCATCTAAACACTTCTATGCAGCACATTTTTACTTGTTAGGTCTTAAGCAATTTCTAAAAGAACATTCTCTTCTGAAAGAATTACTATCATATGGATTGATCTACTGTTGTCTGACATTGTTGAAACACAAAAATAAATATGAATTTAGCAAGGTTTGTTACAGCCTAGCACTTGAGCACCCTAGTAAAGAGAAATCCAAAAATATCTAAGGATTTAAGGACTTACTGAGTACGTGACAAGTCATTCCAAAACCCAAATAACTTTTCCTATGATGGTGAAGATTTATGAGAAACAGAATAATAAAAGCACTCTGCTCTGTTCTCAGCCCTCCTGAAGTGCTCTGTGCCTATAACATTGGGGCAGCTGCACGAAACTAAGCATGGAAAATGACAACCAGTCATCTTTCTTGCTTTCTACATATTTTGTGGAACCCTTAAACTAAGAGACAATAACTTTTTAAAGAGTCTGTGTCATTTAAGTCAGTTTTGCAAAAAGCAAATTACTGAGGGATTCTAAAGAATTTTCATCCCCTTGAAAATTTTAACTCCCGCTTCTCTTTTCCTACCCACGGCAGAACCGGAATGTTCCTTTCTAACAGAGTCACCACAAAAGAGCTTGATCCTGGGGAAAGAGAAAGCTTTGGCTGACTCACTGAAAGAGAGTTATCCTTTTGTGGGAGTCTTCTCATTCTACAGCACATCCAGTCAAATTCATTGGTTCCCTCCAGCTTAGCAGCAACACAGATAACTTTCCCCTGTCCTCTTTAAGTTTAGCAGTCGTGACAGCTCTTTATTGGTAGCAGTAGTAGGGAAAAGAAAGAACTTGTTTCAGAGAACTGACTCCTGTATTTAGAACTCATGCTCTTAAGACGACTGCTCATCAGGCACAGAAGGTTACAAGAAGGGCAGCTGGGCTATCATCCACAAATATAAGCTTTCAACTTACAGCAGGGCAGAAGATGCAACCTGAAGAGCACTTACATCACAGAAAATGAGGGCTCCCTAAGAGAAGCCAGTATAGACTTTTTATAGATTAACTGTTGAAGAAAATAATTAAGTGGAAAAGGACATAACAAATTAAAAGCACTGGCATTAGAAACAGATGACCTGTGCAAGTAACTCAGTGACAATGAAGCACTGCATACAGCAGTCAATACCAGCAGTAAAGCTCGGCCCATGTTTAACACCACTGAGCACACCCACTCATTTGCACATTCTTCTATATGCTTGAGTATGATCACATCCAGTGGCTTTACGTCACTTCAAACAATGCTTTAAAATACGCTTTTATTAATCTGTTTCACAGCCCATCAAACTTCTAGATAAAAGCTCATGCATTTGCATTATCACTGCAGTACTGCCAGTTCCAAAATACAGATGAGCTTAGTGAAGCACATGAGTTTTCAAGTTTGCTGTTCCTCCTTTTAATTTCCAAACACATGAGGTAAGAAATTGACTTGATTTTTTAAGCTTAGGTTGATATATAAATGCAGTTATCTGAAAGCATAAGCAAGGACTCCAAACATAACACCCAGATATTCACATGAAAACCTTGCAAGATAAAAATGTCACCTGTGTGGATGCGACTGTGTCTCTCCAGCTGACTTGGCTTAGCGAAAGCTTTTTCACAAGTATCACACTTAAACACTCTAGGCTTCTGGGAACTCAGTGAAGGTCCACCCTGATGGGTTTGCATGTGTTCCTAAGCCAGTATAAAAAAAAAAAAAAAAATCAGACCATTTAAAAAGACTTCAGTACTTAACATAAAAATATATTCACACATTGAAGACAAAAGCAGAGAATCTCAGTAATCAGCAGACAAATTGGAAGAAAATGGAAGCCTGCACATGTTTTTTTCTTTTAATTGAGAGATTATTTTTATGTATCAACTATCTCTATAAGGCTGAAGCATTGGTATCTTTACACTTCTGAAAAACTCCATCAATAACTGTATGTCTTTCTTTTTTGGCATATATTACTCCCTTCACTAATTATCTGAAGCAAAATAAAATACAAAAAACCCAAACCAGAGTTATTTAAATGCTTTGTTCATCTACAAAGAGGTATTTTGACAACTGTGCATTGTAAGATAACATAAGATTTTCCCCCCTCTCCTCTACAGTATCCCATCTCCCTCCTGGTCTACGTAGGTATTCCTCAGCACCTGAACTGGTAACACTGTATAACTGTACAGGCCTCAAAGAGGTGACTATCACAACATACACACACACAGCTGCACGATGTCAAGATGCAAACAGAAACACTTCACAATGGTCTCTTAACTGAAAAAACCACCAGAAAATAAAATCACTAAGGTTCTTACAGGTAAGATAGCAGTTATGTTTTATCTTTGTGAAAAAGCATCAATAACAGTTGTTTTTCATACACTGATGCTGGGCCCAGAAGTTTTGCAAACTTAGAAGAGTATCTTATCTATTAACTTCTTCATTTTATTTATTAACGCCAAGATAAAATTCAAGTTATAAAAGAAAATAAATAAAATATAAAAATAATATTTAGTACAAAAATCGAATCAAGAACTGTCTGTGAAACAGTACTGCAGATACTTGTTCACTTTCTAAAATGTGTGTGGATATTCTTTTCTAGTCTATTTAATTACAGACTAAACTATTAATTAGTCTTTACTATACCTAAACAATAAGCCTTCTTGATGTCTATGAAGTCCTATTCCTCACTCCACGAACTGACGCAAACTGTGTCTGCAGAGTTTGTTTACACTGGAAAATCAGCGAGACAGTTATACGGAAGAATATGATTATTACAGTAATTATAATAATATAGTATTATAGGGAAATAATATAAGGTCTTAGAAAAATCAGATATCTATCAACCCCAGCTTAGGTGGAAATAAGCAAAATCTTTTGGTTTTATCTTGTTCATTACTCCCTCATGAATTGAAATGGTGAAAGCACACTATGACCTACTGTATGTAGAAAAACCTGAAACTGGTTGCTTCTTCCTTCCACCACAAAAACCCAAGCAAAAAATCAAACAAAACCAAACCTCCAAACCCCAACAACCCACCACCACATTTTCTACTTGAAAGCAAACATCTCCAGATAGCCCTGTAAAACTTTCTGTCAACTTTCTCTGAAGAAACAGTTTGTGATGCAATTCTGTTCCACTGATCTGTGCATCTCCTATACTTTTCCTGGAAAATAAATATACTTTTGAAAATAGTTCATGGAAATGCAACATTCTGAAGGGCAATCATCTCTTTATAGACATACTCAGTATTTTACTGATTGTTCACATGATGTTTTCACAACTTTATTTGTGTAAATCTTTTATTCTTCAGAGAGTAATTATCTTGGAGCACCAAACAAGCATTATCTAATCAGAAAATAAGATCAGGAAACATTCTTTGAAATGGTTCATGCATTGGTATGTCACTCTTATACCCCATGTCTCCTGAAACATTAACTGTAACCACCTCTGAAAGTGTGGCAATAAAAAGTTTGTTTCATTCCATTGTTTTAATAAGATGATAAGGCCTTTTTCCTTTCATCTTGGAATCATGTCTGAGTACCTTATTTACTATCAATAGTTAACTTGCAGATAGTTCCACTACATATTGATATGAAATTGGACAGTTTAGGCACTATGTATGTCTTAAGATTCTCATCTCTCAAGCTGTAAAACAGGACAGTAACCCACATCAGAAGGGGAACTGAAGTTATTGGACTGAGAAGGCTTGACACTGGGGATAAGGTGGGTGGTGGAGGTGTTTGTACATTATCTCTAAAGAGGATTTTCTTGTGGGTAATTGTGAATCTGCTGGTAGTGATATCTTTGTTTTGGAAAAAAACCATACATAGTTAAGTACTGGCATCTAAACACTGATACCCTTGATACCCTTACCTCTTACTGGGTTTTTCTGAAAAGTTGAAATTTGGTGGTGCCCTTAATATGTTCAGTTATCTCTAGAACTCCACCAGTATAAAATGAAGACCATGAGTAACAGATCACTAAACCCTTCCCAAAATCCTAAGCCAAACCCCATGGCTTCATTTATCTTTGTTTAATTTGCTGTTAAAGGTTGCTCAGAGCTGATGCTGGTATTAACACCTTGACAAAGGAAAGAGTCTGACAAGGAGTGGAATTTGTTTTAGTACATGATGGTTCAGTGGTAAATGAAACTGACCTTTAAGATCAAAGCCAACCACTAACCAGCACTGACAACTCTACCACTAAACTGTGTCTGCTAAACACTGTCTGAGTTGGTGATGACTTCCCTGTACAGCCTGTGCCAGGGCTTGACAAGCCTTTCAGTGATGAAATTTTCCCTAATATCCAATCTAAACCTCCCCTAACACAATTGAGATAATTTTTTCTTGTCCTATTGCTCATTACCCAGCCAACCCCCACCTGGCCACAACCTCCTTTCAGGGAGTTGTAGAGAGTGATAAGTGACCCCCTAGCCTCCTTTTCTCCAAGCTAAACAACCCCAACTTCACTCAGCTGCTCCTCCTAAGACTTGTGCTCCACACCTTTCACCAGCTCCACTGCCCTTCTCTGGACACACTCCAGAACCTCAATGTCCTTCTTAAGTGAGGGCTCAAAACTGAACACAGGATTTAAGGTACAGCCTTGCCAGTAAGAAGTACAGGGGGACAAGTCACTGCCCTGCTCCTGCTGGCCACACTGTTCCTGATACAGGCCTCCTTGGCCACCTGGGCACCCCAGGCCCTTTTCCACCAGCAGCTTTCCAGCCACTCTGCCCCAGCCTGTAGTGCTGCCTGGGGTTGTTGTGACCCAAGGGCAGGACCTGGCACTCGGCCTTGCTGAACCTCACACAATTGGCCTCAGCCCATGGATCCAGCCTGTCCAGATCCCTCTGCAGAGCCCTTCTGCCCTCCAGAAGATCAAAACTCCTGCCCGACTTGGTGTTGTCTGCAAAATGACAGTGCACTCCATCCTCTTGTCCAGATCACTGATAACGATATTAAATAGAACTGATCCCAATACTGAGCCTTGGGGAGCACCACTGGTGACCAGCCAGCAGCTGGATGTAATTCCATTCACCACCACTCTCTGAGCCTGGACATAGAGCCAATTTTTCCCCAGCAAACAGTAAACCTGCCCAAGCCATAGGAAGTCAGTTCCTCTAGGAGTATGCTGTGGGTAATAGCATCAAAGGTAGAAAACATCTACAGACCTTCCCTCCTCCACTGAGCGAGTCACTTTGCCACAGGCAATCATGTCACTCAAGCAGGACCTGCTTTTCATAAACCCATACTGGCTGTGCCTGATCTCCTGGCTGTCCTGCATGTGCCACATGATGGCACTCAAGATGAGCTGGCTCCATAACCTCTCCTGGTGTTGAGATCAGGCTGAAAGGCCTGTAGTCCCCCAGATCCTTCTTCCAGCCCTTGTAGATGGGCATCACAAGTGCTAAGATACAGTCAGGTGAGCCAGCACTGCTCATCATAAATGACTGAAAGCAGCTTGGCAAGCTCTTCTGAAAGGTCCCTTGGTACCCTTGGGTGGATTCCATCCAGTCCTGTAGATGACATGTGCACGTCTAAGTGGTGTAGCAGCTCATTGACCATTTCCCCTACCTCCACTGAGATGGCTATGGTGCTGCATGCACCAGTACAGGGACATTTCAAATGTGCTCCAGTGTAGTCAGCACACTGGGGTGGAGACCGAAGAACATCGCTGGCACAATCCTCTAACACTGGCGTGTTGCCCTCAAGCTTATCTCCAGCAAGTCTGGTACTCCCTTCTCCATACAAATCTAGTTTACATGATCTCTTTCAATGAGCCCTGCTAACTCCTCAGCAAAGGTCTTTTTCCTCCTTTGAGACAAGTGTAGCCCATCTGCAGCAGGCCTGCTGCTGTGTAGACCAATCCATGATAAAAAACCCAAAATTCTGCTAGTGATGTCAGTCTCAAGACAGTCATTGATCTGCTGGCTCTTCCTGCCTCCTCCTACATCATTCCCTGCAACTGCAAGGACAGAGAAGAAGATTACTTGTGCTTCTGATCCCTTAACAAGTTGTCCCAAGGCCCTGAAGTCTCTTGTGCCTGCCCTTGAACTTCTTATTGCAACTTCAATTGCTGCCTTCCTGAAAAATCAGGTAGTAACTGAAGTTATCAGTTATCAGATTATTATGGATAATAATCCAAGAGACCTATGAGGGTAAGAAGTTATCTTGTCATGTATTTAACCTGGGCCCAGCACGTAATAGAAATCAAGGTTTAATTATGGGGAAAAAAAAAGTAACACCAGCCAGTTCTAAGAAAACAAAGAAAGACTGATATTTGGAGTTTGTTATCATTATTTAAGGAAAACAAGTATTGAGACTCTTTTGGTTTTTTTCCTGGAAAATTTCTTGTTAGTCAGAGGTTATAAGTTTCACAACAACATGTTTTATGATAGTTTCCAATAGTCTAGTTGACAGACATGATCACTCCAAGGGGGTGAACTTCACAAAGAGAGTTATTTCCTTAAAATATTATCTTGAAGTGAAAGGAAATCTACTGAAGACCCTCCTAAAAGCTAATATAAAGACAATATAAATGAATATAAATACATTGCCTTTGGCTCCAAAAATTTCTTGCTATAAATTCTGGGAAGCTGGCAAAATTCTGGGCAACTTATGTTTCCTCTTTTCTTAAAGTTCTTCTTCAAATTATTTCCTTTAAGTATCTCTCAGAGGTAAGATACTGGCCTGAACAAAGCACTTGTCCAGTACAGCCCAATATTCCTAACAGGCACATTCTATAATCCAATTAAGAACCTAGGTATGTCAATAATTTTTTTAAAAAGACTTGGAAGTATTAGGTTGTTCATAATCTAGAGAAAACAGAGAAAACACCACTAGACAACAGCAATAATATAAGGACATTTTAAAACAAACACTTTCTATCACTTGTACTCACACGACAGAGCATCTACAAACGAAAAGGTAAGAAGGTAAAGCAGGTAACTTCCTGAGATACCAAAAGATTAGCTGGAAATCAGCATTAGCACTGATGATATTCATATGCAAAGTAAGTGAAATCTTTTCCTGACACTACTACTTGCATGACAGGCATAAACATTTTTCGTTCTGTAGTCAATATATGCATTAAAATCCTCTCCATGCTCCAGAAGAGAGTTCTCTATCTGTGCATACATTATCCCTTAGACTCCCTCTCTCAGATGCACACCTCTCACACTGTAAAGGGAAAGCAAAGACAAAGGGCTAAATAGGTACCTCTTGTTAATATCACAGAAAGTCCAAAACAAAAGGAGTTAAGAGAACAATCAACTGTTATTACCAAATACCTTGAGATGTGTTGCCCGCTTAAAGGCCTTATTGCAGATTTGGCAAACATGTATTCGCTCTTTGCCATGAACCTCTTTGCAGTGGTGCGTCAGCATGGTGACAGAATAAAAGGTTTGGCTACACTCAAAACACTGGTGCCCACGAGTTTCTTTTTCTGCTTGACTGCTTTTAGTCACATTAGGGGAAACTTCTGTCACCTATAACAATTTACAAATGCACTATCAGATAATTTCATATGCATATCCACATTGGTTTATTTTTCAACATCTACCTCAACACGACAAATTTTTGGAGAGCATCTGCAAGCAACTAACAGACACAGAAATATGTAAATATGAACTATTTCATTGCTCTAAAGAATGACACATATATGTATTTTTAAGAAAACAACATGAATAACTATGATCAAATTGACTTAACACATCATAAATAGAATGTATGTGTATCCGTATTTTTCTACATTCAGTTCTATGCTCCTGAGCATTTCAGATGATCCTCAATTTCTCACCCAACAAAATTAAAAGCCAAAAGCACTTCAGACACAAAAAAAAAAAAAAAAAATCTGATTTTGTAAAGGAGAAGAATGTTTTCTATTTGTTTAACTTCTTTTTTGGGGATTCTATTTTCATAAGGAAGTAAAGCTCTACCTCCAGAAGAACTGAAACACAATGAAAAATTGACAGAACTGGATGGCTGTGTGCTGCATTACTGTTTCTTTTAATTAGTGAGAACTGCCTGGAAAAACTACTTTCTTCAGGTAATTTAACACCAAATTCCTTCAACTTTATAGAAACAGAAGAATCCTAAGTACAGTAATTTAGGATTAGGATTTGTTGCTTAGAAAGCAACAAATGAAGTCACCATCTGCTTCTCCCATTTCTTCTATTTTAGAGCTTGCCTTACCAGGCTGGTTGAAAACATTCATTCTGCCTCTAAGAAAACAAGTCCGAACCACTTTTTCTAATATAAAACTGTATTACGTATGTAGAAGTTTCTATTGTGATTCAAAGGCATAAGAAGTTGAAAAGACTATGTTGCACCATCACTGAAACAACTTGGGATACAGAAAGAGAATGGGAAAAGTGTACCAGTAGGTGCTATTTTTTCCCCACAGCTCCAAAATTTATCTATTTTTATTATCTAAATATCAACTTACCTAGAAATTTTTGGAGCAGTCTGTGTTGAGCGAATGATTATGTGATTCGTAGAAGGAAACATCTTATTAATTACATTTCTTTTTTGTGTGAATATGTGTACATATATGAAATTGTTTTTTAACTCAAAACTTAAAACAGAATCTGGGTGACTTGGAAGTCACTGAGAACCTCTTCCCAATACACTTGCTTGGGAATGACATCAGCCCACCTGACTCAGGATATAAAGGAATTACTCCAGTATTTTGATTAAATAAAAGTCCTTCACCACAAAAAGATACAGAAATGTATGGTATCTACCTGATACGTTATTTCATCAGAGTTTGCAGGTGCTGAATGAGGTGCATGGCTCACCAGTATGACCTGCTGTGATCCTGATCCACTTTGGCTAGCAAGACTGGAATCTGTGAGTATAGCAGGGAACTGCTGACCCTGTCAGAAAGGGAAGCATAAAAAAAACCAAAAAACCTATATTTAAAAAGTTCTATTTAAACAGCTAACTGCAGTCATGTAAGTTTTCACACCTCAAAAGAACTTTTCTTTTTCCTTTAGACAGAAGCATTTCAGAATCCTATCAGAACAAATGCAAATCTGTAGATTCTATTTGCCAATATGGCTCTTGATGACAGCTATAAATGAAACTAATAGTAAGGTTACTGGGGAGATAATAGTCCATACAGAACCATTTTTAAAAAATTTCTTATAATGCCACCTGTTATTGAAGATAGTCAATTAAATTCTGTCCTGTTACTTGCTGTGAAAAGAACTGTCACAACTGCTCTTCCACTCTCAAGTTCACAAGCAGAAAAAAAAAAATTAGCACATGAAATAATACATGCCGGATACTAAGCTGTATTACTGAAGAGTGATGATAAAGTACATAGTTTAATATTAAAAACTGATCTCACACACTGTTTGAAACAGTAGAACATTTAAAAAAACAAACAACCCTGCAAAATTTATCTGCACTTCTTTTTAAACGGTTCATGTTTCTAGATGCTGCACACACACAGCTGGCAGAGAGAGGGAAGATTAAATAAATTTTCAAATACTATGTATTTTCAGGACAAAATTATTTTCTAAGCAAAATCTCCAATTCCTGTTCTGTAAGACAGAAAGATCAATTTATCTGTCAGTTCAGAAAAGCATCTTACCTGTGAAGTGATATTAAGTGTAACTGCATCGAGACCACCTGACAACATTCCCTGAGTGTCAGCAAGAGTCAAAGTGACACTACCATCTCCTCCAACTCCTGATGAAGACATCACCAAATTCTGTTCAGAAACTGCAGACTGAGATATAGGTGTTGCTGGAGGAAGGTTTGTTCCACCTGTTGTATTAAGTTCTAAAATATATGCAAAATGGTAGAAAAAAAAAAATCCGTTACATACATGAACTCTAAACTGCGAACTTAATTTTACGTGAATTTAGTAATTTCTGTTTCTCATTGCTAGGACTTTCTATTTTGGAACCAACAAAGTTGGTTAGACAGCTAATCAAGCATCTAAAATTGTCAGTCATATGATAAAATTAGAAAAATTACATTTAAATGTAGCTTCATGAACATAGTATTGCACGCACAGGTGGTCATGTGTGTATACAAACATACATAGGTAGAAATTCATATACATACTTAAATTCTCAAAAATTGAATACTAGAGCAAATTTGATATTGATTTATCACTTCTGCAGCAAAGGTAGCAGATTTTATCATCCTCCAGTTTATAGATGTAGTTCTTCAGTACTCCTGTAACTGCCTGAAAGTACCAATTTAAGATATGTCTTCTTGTTTTCATTTTATTTCTTACTGTGTGGAATGAAGTTCATTTAAACCGATAAAAATTTAAAGCTTTTGAGATAACACAAAACACTCAAAGTTCCTGCATCACGATGTGCAAGATTATACCATTTCATTCTAACATTTAATTTTTAAATAAAATACTATTTTCAATTAGAAATATCATTGTATGCATACCTGGAGCATTTAGTGAAGGGCCCTGAGAAAGAAGCTGGTCGTTGCTTATAGTTAATGTAGCACCTGTAGTCTGACTGCTGATGGTTGGTGCTGTCAGCCTCAAGCCAGTATTCAGATCAGTGCTTCCAGAATTATGCTGAATAAGATCTTGGCCTGAACAGAAATAAGTCCTATTGTAACCAGAATTGTCTCAACATTATTCTGCTATTTTTCTTACAACTATAAACAACAGATCATAAAATAATAAAAGTAGAAAATACAACCAAAACATAGAATTCATTTCTACACATGCAGATTTTTATGCAGAGGTTTGACAAGTTTTTAATACACATGTGATGATGCAAATCCAGATACTAACATTTACAGAAATACCTGAGATTAGTAATATTCAGACAAATATGCATCCCACTTATCTAGATTCAAAGCACCAACTTGATCAACCTATAAAAATCCAGCTGTTAACTGAGGCTATAAATAAAACAATAAGCAAATCTAACGTATTCTCAAAGCAAATGTGTTTGGTTTTCAAATGTGGATTTGAGGAGTATCTTTTAAAATTGATGAATATAAGAAAAATACACCATGGGAAAACTCTGGACTGTAAAAATCCTCGTATGCTCGTACTGTATAGGTATTTTATGAATAAGAGATCTGGAATCATTAAAGATTTTTAAAAACACAAACCAGATATTGTAAGAGTGATTTCTTGAGGACTTCCTGATGAGGTCGCAGTAGTAGAACCCGAAGCATGAGCTAGAACTTGACTCAAACTGGAATTATTTATGGTCAACATTATCTCATGTTGTCCATTCGTAGATGATACCATACCCTGTGAAGTCATGACTTGAGTAATGTCTTGTGCACCTAAAGTTAAGTGGTAGAACAAAAAAAAAAATTCCATGAATATCGCTGGTGGAATTTTTGACATAACTTTTTAAAGCAATTTATACGTTATTTTCTGAACTACTATAAATGATGCAGCCAGGGGAAGATGCTAGAACTTGAAGTCTAAAATATAAATATTTTTCACATCCAATTTATTTCTCTGCAGTTAAGATTTTCAGAATGAAGATTTTGTATTTTGCTCAAGACTATGGAAGTTCTTAAGTATTTTCACTATACAGCATCATAGAATGGCCTGGGTTAGAAGGGACTCTAAAGATAACATAGTTCCAACTCCCCTGTAATGGGCAGCGACAACTTCCACTACACCAACCTGCTCAAAGCCCCATTCAACCTGGCCTTGAACACTTCCAGGGATGGAGCATCCACAGCTTCTATGGGCAACCTGTTCCAGTGCCTCATCACCTTCACAGTAAAAGAATTTCTTCCGAATATCTAATCTAAACCTACTCTCTAATTCACCTTCTGGAAAAAACTGTTTTAAGAAAGGGTTAACACAAAACTGTAAAATTTGCTGAATATGCTCAAGCAAGAACTGCAAGTTTCTTTTATTACAATGAGGTGTTTGTTGGGAGTGGGGGGAGGCAGGGGAGGAGGCATTTTCTCACTGTGGGTAATACTCTTAACAAAATTAAGAAATTGAAAGCACAGTAAAACTCCTGACAGTGCTTACCATTAGCACTGGTTGTCAACACAGACTGCTGCTCAGACAGAGACCCTATTGTCATGTTAGCAGATGATGTTACTGTGGGCTGCAAAGACAAGCCTGATATGGGCTGAATAACCACATTAGCTGGCACTGCATTTTCTGTTGCCTGGAGGGAGGGATTCTGTGGAGCCATGGTGGGATCTCCAGTCAGCTGCTGAGTAAGTAAATTACTCTGCTGTAATGTCTGCTGTAGGATACTTGGATCGATCTGAAAAACAAGCAATCAATCTAAAGTTAACAAAATAGGTTAAATGAATATTCTTAACATAAGTTCAGAATACATATTTATTGCATATAGAGTATATATGATACTGAAAATTTATAATTAATGATTTAAAATTTAAATTTAATTTTCATGTGTTTGTTCATTGCCGTCTCTAAAGTGACTATGTAACCAGACTAGTCAGATTCACCTTCCATCCCCTCCCTCAGCAAAATGTTTGGGAAATCATGATCAGTTACATATCAGCATGCCTGGCCCCAGGTAAACACATTGGTGGTATTCTGTACTGTCTTATTAGTGCATGTAATGCTTACCCCTGTCTCCAAGCCTTTGGAAGTGAAAAG
The DNA here is from genome assembly GCA_013396875.1 of Vireo altiloquus. NCBI lineage: Eukaryota > Metazoa > Chordata > Aves > Passeriformes > Vireonidae > Vireo > Vireo altiloquus. The sequence goes on along the minus strand of VZRF01010477.1, from coordinate 16,608 downwards.
GCATGGAGCAGAGAGAAAACTGATACCAGAAATTATTTATTTTTTCAGCTCCTAGGGGTCATTAGTGTCTCATTTCACAAGCCAACAGTCATCTTCTATACTTAAGATAAGACATTTTACTCTTCAGAGATGTTTAGCAGTTGAGCAAAACAAAATTAAAATGTCTTAATTTTATGCTTAAAACTCCTTGAGCAGAGGGACTATGAGCAACTCAATGCAACTCTGCAGATGTCCCCTCCATGACCTTGGAGTTGTACCTGGTGACCTCCAGAGGTCTCCTCTAACATCAAAAATTCTGTGCAACTGACCAAACACAACCAATTTCAAGAAAAATCATTGTTCCACACATCTCAAATACTTTTAAATTCACTTATCTCACCTGTTTTTCCTTTTACAAGCTCAGTGGGAATTAAATTGCGAATCCAACTATTAAAACCTTGTAAAGTAACACAGTGTCTTATGCCTACAAACACACATTCAGTGCAGTAATTTGAGATTGTTTTGGGGAGTGAGAGGGGTGCTGCCTTTTGGGTGGGAACCTAAAGCGCTTTTGAAGTGTAAAGACAAAATGCAATGTAAAAAAAACTAATATATTTTAAAGCAGTATCTCAAAATCCTAGAGAAGTAAAAAAACCTGAGAAAAATGAAAATGAAAGAAATCAAACCAGAAAAATATCCCACTGTGCAACTATTTTTTATTATTATTTTTTAAGTCTTCTAACATTGTTCAACTGATACAATATGTTATTGTCCACTCAACTCAAGGGAACTCTTCCAGAATTCTGTAAGCTCCTTAATCTTTCTTCAGCCCTCAAAGTGACTCTATAGAATTAAAAGCAAGGAATAGTGAGCAACTTACCTGTAACGTTATGTTGTTAATACCAGTGGCATCTATTCCAGAAATCTGAACATTTTGTCCAACCAGATTAGCAGCAAGCTGTAACTGTATTCCTTCAAGAGTGGCCAAGCTACCATCTGTCAAGGACACAGTTAAGTCACCTCCAGCTACCAAAGAAAACAGTTATATTGTAATGTTTTCATTTACCATTACTGACTAGCTCTTTCAGTGTGCTTATTTTTATAAATTAAATCAATATAAAAGCTATGTATACACACATTTATTTACGACAAGAAAAATAATTTGAAGTAGACTATTGCCTGTTTCAAAGCTTCATAAATCCCATGTGATTTAAGGATTGCTATTTAGGCATTAGCTAGCAGCTTACAAAACAAGAATCCTTCCAGAGTAGCATTAGAAATCTGGAGAAATTTGGTTTAGATTTCCTTGGAAAGTGCGTTGCACCTAAATAAAGCAGCACAAACAGGGTATTTACATTCTGACTCTGAACATACACATCAAAGTTACCACCACATTTTGCACAGCACAGACATGGTTCAGTATCAAAGTGTCAGAGTTCATCCTCCATACTTAGATGGATGAAAACAAAGGTACATTAGCAATTGAAATCCAAAAGTCTTTAAAACTTGAAGAGGTTCTAATTTCAAAAGTGGAGAAGAGATCATCTCTACAAAAGGTCTTGACAGAATATAAGGAAAAAGTCATTTTGTGTTTGATGTACCTTTGTCTCCAAACACCCTGAGTGTCATCAGTTTCCCTTGGTTCGTGCTTCAAAAACAGCTATCCTTCCCTCTTCAGAATTCTTTAGTATAATAAATCTGGTTTACAATGCACCCAAAAAAATACCTGCCCTGGGCAAAACCCACATTACTACTCTCAATTTTAGAAGGCCTCTTTCTAGGACATCTGAACATACTAAGCACTCCTCCTTACTATATTCAAAAATTCAAACAAACATCAACCGATTTTTCATCATAAGTTTATCACTAACTGTGCCTGTCAAATAACATCAGTTTCTTCTGAACACAAACAATTTGTTCAGTTTGGACAACAGCTTAGGTCAAATCAGATAAGCGGGAACGGATACAGTTAAATATGAGACTGATCTAATACTCTGAATTTGTGGGCATACCTGCAAACTCACAGACATGTACTGAAAAAAAGGCCAAAGTAGCACAGTGAATCAAAGTCTCTCTTTCAGAAATGACAGACAGTCCAAGACCCACAGTTTAAGTGGTACATTTAATAATAACAAGGCACATTGCCAGAGACCTGAACACTATTCTGCTCTTAAAATCATCCCTGTCCGAAGTTTACCTGAGCACTTACACAAAAAATACCTGAAAAAAAATTAGAAATTAGCAAGGATCATTCTCAAAAGGTCACTTTCTTGCAACATGAATCATGTTGGGTATTCTCTGCCAGTTGGCCTCAAAGAACGGCCTGTAGCACTCTTAATGTGCTAATGCAGCTGTAGTCACTGCCAGCTGGTGAAACTTCATCTCCTAGGCGCTTAACTATCTAACATACTTGTCTACACTACTGGTTTTTTGCATTGCTAAGGAGTTTTCTTGTTTTTTTTTGAGGCTGGAGGTCTTTTGGATGGTTTTCTTTTGATGGGGGGGAGGGTTTATTTTTATTTAGGACAAGTAACTACACACATACAGCAGAAGATATGCACTTAAAAGACACACTTCATTATTCACATAAACAACCAGTGCAGATAAACAGAGCAACTGTTTTGCTTCTTTTCTTTTTTACCACAAAGAATACAAGTACTTCAGCTATTTGTTATCTCCATTTTCTTCCTCTCTGCAGAGCAACACCACAGCAGAACTGAAGAGACTTTTTTAGGTTAACTGCATTCTTAAATAAGTAAATTTCTATTCATGTCACCACTGAGCATCAAACCAAAAATTCAGTACAACTCTTACCTGTTTGACAAGCAGTGTTTGGTAAAACTTTCTAAACTCTAATAGAAAGCAAATTTCAGAACTTGATCTCCACACCACCACCACCACCACTGCCACACCATCCATTTTTACCTGACACTGAAGCAGGCAGGATAGCCTGGCCCACAAGTCCTTGTTGAAGCAAATTTTGATCAAACTGACTCGTCAAAACAGAGTTATTCATGATGAAAACATTAGGGTCTGTTGAGGATGAATTAAGGAGACTGACTGGTTGTAGTCCCTCAGCTGAAGTCCGGGCAACAGGCTTCCTAACTTTCTTTGTATCCGGTTTATAGTGACACTGTATGTGGGTTTTTCTGCGCCCTGAAGTACGAAACCGCAAATCACAGTGTGGGCACTTGAAGGGCTTTGCTCCTGTATGCAGGCGCATGTGGACTTTCAGACTGCCTTTTGTAGAAAAAGAATTACTGCACACATGGCAACAGAAGAGCTTCTGGCCTAGAAAAGTTTCAAAACCAGAAAGATAAGTGATTAAATCTCTAAAAAGATTGACAAGACTAAATCATCCATTTAACAAAACCCGTAACAGATTCTGAACTAATTTGAACAGAATAAATCTGAAATAATTGGATTCTATAATTTGGCTGCTTTTCAAATGATTTAAGGTTCTCAATGAAGCGCATATTAACTTTTTTCTTTTATTAGAACTCAGCATGATTTTAAAGCTTTCATGTAGAATCTTATCTGGTTACCTTCAGCCTCTGTCCTCCTCCTCATCTCGTCTTCCTGATTAATCCAGTTGTTTCAACTACACAGCTCATAAACTCGAGAATTAAAAGTTTTATCTCAACCTCTTCAGCATTTGGCACCTACTTACTTAGCCATTCATTTCCTTTTCAATTCCAGCAGCTTTATTCTTCTGTTTCAATGCTGCCTCAATTAACCCATATTAATGGATTACAAGTAGGAAATTATTAAAATTAAGTGAGATAACATTCCAAAATAAACTATCAACTCCTCAGATCCAGAAGTACAGAAATCTGGTCTATACTTATACAGTTCTTTCTGTCTCTCCTTTCAGAGTGTATAACATCTGAAAAACATGCATGGTCTCAAATGGAATTTTTAATGTACTACAGGTAACAGCAAACCAGAGTTTATTTCTTTAACCATATGCACAGCCGTACAATTCACAAAAAGGATAATGTAAATATCTGGCAGAAAACATGCCACTGCAGCTGAAAACCCACTGTAACTCCTGAAATTCCCAGGCCTTTCAGCACAATAGCTTCCTGAAATTCCCAGGCCTTTCCCATTGCTTCCTAGCTAAGCAAGGGAAAGAAACCAATGCATTTGCTAAAGAAATCAGAAGAGCAGTATGTGCCTATTGAGTTCTAGTTTCCATTTACACAGAAGAATATCTCATCGAATTGCTGAATTACAGTTCAACCTACTTTGAATTACAAAACCCTGGCACCCTGTTATCACTTCTTGTTCAACAAAACTAGGTAAACCTCCGACAACGTTCTGTTTCAAATAATGGAGAAGAAAGAGCCCAATAACATGAACCAGTAACACAATGGGAATCTGGACTGCAGCAAAGTCATCTACCATATTCAGAGTGCCACAAAAGAAGCCATCTAGCAGTCTTTCCCACTAAATAAAAAATCCCCACCCACTGGGAGAAAGGGAGGTGGAAAAATAAGAGAGAGAGAAGAAAACAAAAAAAAAAAAGCAGGACAGAACAAACTGAACATCAGAAGTCCTATTATTTAAATATGGAATGAGATTATGACCCAAATCTTGGGCCTTTTGTGTAAATAATATGAATCTGAAAAGAATAAAGAAAGATGGTTGAACTATGTTTTCAGTAGTTTAGTAGTTTTCAGTTAGTGTCCACAAGGGAAACTTGGAGGCAAGACTATCAAGAAAAGTCATCGAGGAACGGCAAACATGAAATTGGCACTGCTTCCAAATATAGCAAAACTTAAGTGTGTTTTATGCCATCCACAGTTACACCACACAACTAACATGTTAACAAGAACTGCCACATAATCAGGAAACTGGAAAAGCAATGAAGACAGAAATGCAACAGTATGTGACTTCAATTATGCCACTTTATGCTACATTAGGATACAGGAGCTAAGCATTCAGACAAAGAACTGTATACCACAATGAAAAACTTCCGATCAGCCAGTACTTCCAGTAAAGCCCTCAACTAGTTCTTTGGATCAATGCTGACTACAGATGGTATCAGCTAGGTTCCTATCCAGGCAACTTTCATTTACAGCTGAAGCACAGAGTAGCTTCTCAAGCTGAACTATTTTTAGGGTAGTTCTAGACATTAATACTGTAAAAATTTTCTTTATTGTTCATTTAAATAAATTATGTATGTCTCAATATAAAACCAATGAACTATTACGTGTAGGTATTGTCCACAGATTATGACACCACTTCAGAAAGGAATCCAGGCTCAAATGTAGAAAACTGCACAATAGTTAAATTTCATCCAGCACAAGCTGACCCAAGTATAAAAGAACATGGAAGAAAACCTCCACAAGAGAAAATGAAGTACAATAGCAAAAAGGTGATGTGGCTTTGGCAGTGAAAAGTACACCTCACAAATATGTGAATGCTCTTTGAAGAAGATCAGATTTCCACTGAAAAGACTGTACCTGGATTTTTTTTAATTTTACACTGATTTTATATGAAAAGACCTTAATAAAAATGCTGTCACAGGATGAAAGGCAGAGTCTTTTCATGAACAAAATAAAAACAGTTCTAAGACTGGACACAAAAGGTTTAAAAGACAATTTTCACAAAGCTGGAAGTAAGGAGAAGAGTTCTTAAGCACTTGAGCAAGGACTCAAATAGTCAAAATTGTACTATATGTAATGTGAAAGAGAGACTGAATAGCAGGTTAGGAAAACCTGTTTAAAGACGTTAAGATAATAATTTACAAAGCTCCATTATATACTATAAACAAGTCTGTACAATCACAAAGAGCTTAAAAGTCAAGAAAGGGAAACAATTTCTCATTAATTCTCAGACAAAAAACTAATGGGCTGAGGAACAAAATTATGAAGACAGCAAACTGAAAATCAAACTTGAATCCAGGAACTTACTGCTACTGATTCTACTGAAGGCCATTCCTTTTTACCCAATTTTTCTGGGTTCAGAAAACAACTGGACAAAACTAATGTAAAATATTCCATTAAAGCTAGCAAGCAAAGAGATGCAATCTCTTATTCAGAGTCCTACAATTTGTAAAGTGCTTGAACCTGGAGGTACATGACCAAATCCCTGCTTTGTTACTTTCATTCTTACTATGTGCTACTCTCTGAGACAAGATACTGATCCACACAACAATTTCATGTAACATGAGTACTATTTCTTACAAAACAACATTAGAAAGTATAAATACAGTAAAATGAAGAGGGAGCTTCCATGAGCAAGACAATTATGCATTACAGCATTAAAAGTCTTCTATCTCGTTTTTTGTATTTTTGAAAAGTGATAATGAAATTTAATGAAACTATAGACAGTTTAAGAAATTAATTAGTTCAGGACTGGTAAGAAGTTCAATGTAAAGAAGATAACAAGTATGAAAGACTTAGAAGGTTTTTTTTAATTAGCACAAAATAGGTGTTGAAAAATATCACTATTAAAATCAGACCTCTCTCAGTAATACAAAAGAACTACCATAAAAAACTAAATATTACAGATATTATGTTTACATCCAACTTGCAAGATTCAAACAGCTGAACACTCAAGATTTTTGTACACTTATTTTCCAGTTTACTTAGCAGCACAAACATTAATCCTTATAGCTCTTTCTCTTTTTTCTAATCTTATTTTGTAAGATTCCCCCAACTCACCTTCTTACTCAGGAAAATAATGCTACAGAAGATTTGACATGAACATATTCTGGATACTTACACACAGTTTTTGCATGAGCTAAAACTATGCTTTAGAAGCCTAGAATACAGAAGGCTGTAATAACATGGTTTACTCAGAATGCTCTCATATGATTCATTATCACAGGCACCAAATTTCTCCTAGCACTGCCATTCACAGTTCCAAATACTAGATGACAAGTGAAGCATAGCAAGCATTCCTTGCAAAATCTGTACTTGAGCAGTTGGACAAGAAAGCAATCAGCTTCTAAACAAAGACATGCAAAACCTTACTGACCTGTGTGTGTTTTAACATGACAATCCAGGGTGGACTTTACAGTGAAACTCTTCCCACATTCATCACACTTATACGGCTTCTCTCCAGTATGGATACGAACATGCCTAATAATTCCAGGATACATGTATAAGTGAATTTATACTTTTATGTCAGTTTGTACAAATATTTATTTTTCATCTTACTAATTTTAGAATTAAATACTTATACTAGCATTACACTAAGCAGAACAAGATGATTTAAGTATTTGCATTTTTTCAACAGATTTTTACATTTTTTTATATGCAAGTCTTAGTGCAAGAAAAAACAATTTACTCCAAAACTTCATAATAATATTTTTAATATGGGAGGAAAATAAATATGAAAAGGCTGGATTAGTCATATTCAGAATATGTAACATTTTCACACATTTTTAAACCACTGTGAAAAAGAAAAAATTATGTAAATATTAGTCAAACTTCAACTCTGGCATAGAGAGTTATATGAAACTTTTATTGCTAAAGTTTCTGGTAAACTATTCAGCAAATTAATAACATATGAAACTCTTCAATTCCTCACCTGACTAAATCACTGGGTTTTTTAAAGCTTTTAGGACAATAACTGCAACAGTTGGCATATTTAGGCTCTGCTTCCAGTTCTGCTTGCTTATCTTTGATCTCACTAATTCTGTCTTTCTCTGCAGCCGACTGGACAAGAACTTTTTCTGAAACAGTGGCACTTTCTTGAGGCCTAATCTTTGCCAGTTCCGCGGTTTCTTCTTCTGTAAAAGTTATGACACCAGGACGAGATTTTCTGGAAGTTCTTTCGGAGCTTTCATCATCATCTTCAACACATGCAACTATTAAGTAAAAAAAAAAAAAAAAAAAAAAATCAAACCAAAACAAAAAACACATATGTGTTTAATCTGTCAGCTGAAATTACAAAAAAATAGAAGGTTTTATGATTAAAAACTTGGCCACCACATTACGTGCTTGGACTTTAATCTCGTTCAGAGGTCTAACTACTCATGTCTGTAATAGCTGGATTTATGATTCTTATTTTTACAATAACACAGTTTAAGTAATATAGGACAAAAAATCTTCTACTTTAGTGACATACTGAAATATCTATGTCACATACAATACCTTTAATGCGCTGGACAGATCCTAGAAAACAAATTTCTTTAAACAATTTAGATAACAGAGCAATTTCAGCAGCTCTGAACATGACATTATGCAGGCTGGAAGGCTATTTCGTACCATTACTGTTATAGCATTCATGTAATCCACCAAAACATCTGTATTTCTTACGTAGTAAGGACTGTAAAAGTAAAAATGAAATAATTTACCTCCCCCTCCTGTATCTGTAGCTGCTGCTACAGCTGAGGAGACTGCCTGATGTTTTTTCATATGTTTTTTGCAGTGAACAGTTGTTCGAAAGCTTTCATCACAGAATGGGCACTTGTAAGGCTTCATGCTCATGTGAGTTGCCATGTGCCTGGTAAGGCTGCCATTAGTTGTGAAGGAGGTATTGCAAATGCTACAGCTGAATGCTTTAACTCCTTAAAGTAACAGAAACAAATAAGTAGCATGCTATTTGTTTAATTTTACTCACACAGGACATTTAGAAAACCCAAACATGGGTTAAGCTAATATAGAGCTGATATACTCTGTTACCTGTATGAGTCTTCTCATGTGACTTAAGAACTCCCGAGGAAACAAAACCACGGCCACAGAGTTGGCATTTATAAGGTTTCTCACCAGTATGTGATCGTACATGTTGCTTCAAATGGCTGGATTTCTTAAAACCCTTGTTGCAATATTCACACCTATTAGAAGAAAATTGTTGTCATTAGTGTCATGTAATTATTATCCACAAAAGATCCAGGAAACTCTGTTACAAAAACTAAAAGCATAACATACCTATATGAACGTCTACTTTGATCTTCATTTTCCTCAAGAAAATGAGGCCGTTGGGTGTGCAATTCAAGTTCTTCCTGTGGTGACTGATCTTGTATCAAGCGAGTGGTCTAAAAATCAAAGCCTCAAGTAAATGTCAATAACACAACATTTAAATATAGTCACAAAAATAGGCAAGAAAAAAATTACTGCGTTTACAGTCAACACCAGCAATTAAATTTATGCTTTCATACATTTTGACAGGAAATTAAAGAGTGCAATATAATACCTCTTTCATAGTGAGAAGGAAAGCATCAAAATGTTCAGCTACTGAGCTGGAATAAAGAGACAACATGGTGCACTTAACGCTTCTCTGAATCTCCACAAAAATGTATCGAAGTCGTCTAGATTTTCCAGTGTTTGAGGAGTTAAATTTAAAACCAGAGCAGTCATTTTAAACACTGAATAAGCAGCAAAACATAGTGTTGCTAACAGACTTCACTACTTTCTAAACCTTCCTGTAAGTAAAAGCCACAACAGAATAATCCTTGAGAAGAATATGCTTCAAAATGTGAAGCCAAGGGAAATTCCAAAGCCTGTAGACTGAAATGACTCAAACTCTGCCAGATCCTAAAACCCACATCAGTTCTCGGATAACATTTGCACTCTGCAAACAAGCCTGAAGGGACAGTAACTCATACAGATCATCATGGTAAATACAGTAAAACAGATTGTCTCCATGCTAGGTACTTTCTACCACTACAAAAAGTTACATTTAAATTGTATTTTTAGCAATTGAACCCTTTTACATTTTTAACTAAATGAGAACCGTGCAAGAACATCATACACTGCAATATGCAAGCTCCATGAATGATCACTAAAGATTTGCAATGCTTTTTTTTATTGCTTGATCATATATGTCTATAGAAATTTAATAATTAGGAGAGAATATAATGCAATAATATAAAATTATTTAGTAACATTACATCCTCTCCTTAGTTATAAACTCACAATCCAAAATTATTTTTTAATAATATTTTTTAGGTCTAGAGCATCAAAACATACAATTCCTTTTTAGAAACCGTAGTCAAGTCACTTATCCTCTCCTCACCCTTCCATTTTCCAGTTGTAAAACATAAGCAATCTAGAGTGGAAATCGTGAAACTTTTCTGACTTCTTGTTTTACCCAATCACCAATGAAACGGTGCAAGAAAGTCATGACTGAAAACAGAACAAGGAATCCTGCCTTCAAGTAGTACTTACTACGTTAATAGTGTCTGTATTTGGAACCTGAAGAAGGGCTGGTGGATGATAACTCGTTGAAAGGGCCTGAGATTCAAGTGTGCTTGAATCCTGCAGCTGTTGTACAGCTGGAAATTGAGTCTGTTGATTGTAGCTATCATTCACTGTAAAACCTGCCAGAAATTAAACAGTCATAAACCTGTAAAATACACTGAATTAGACTTTGAATAACACCACAGTTTTCTGAAGACTACCTTCAAAAGAGAGTAAGTAGCATTACCACATAGTAACAGTTGTACTGTTCACTGTTGAGCGTCAAAACACACGTATGTTTCTGGCATCTACATAATAGGCATAACAGGGTTACTTACCATTAGCTGGAATTCTATTGGAAAATCTCCTCCACAGAAAAAAACTGTTTGAAGTTTCTTCAGGGTGCCACAATTACCTTAGAGCCATTGAAATTTTGAATTTCTTGTACGTAAGCATGCATGTGTCAAACAGGTTGACCCATCTCCCTTTATCCACGTTGGTACCACACTCCCTTAACTACACTGGAAGCCGATCACAAGGATGCAAAGCTCAGTGGGGAGGATGGCGGGTGAGTGGAGGAGATGACCCAATAGGAGAACTCCAGTTTCTGATAAAGTAACCCCATTTTCTCCTACTTTGGATCTCCTCCACATATTCCCACTCTTTAGATAATAGTAAAGTAGAGCCTCTCAAAGGCAAACTGCAAAGTAAAAACTAAACACATTTTTATTCATATTTCCAGTATAAAACCCTGAAACTTTCATTTGGTTTTGTTCTCCTGAAACAGCAGATCTTAATCATCTCCTTTTCTGAAATGATAGCACCAATGATGCAGAGCCAGAGAAATATAGCTCAAATTGCAGTGTTTTTTAAATTCTATTAGAGATGTGCTTTTATCAACCCTTTTAAGTCTTAATACTTCTAGTATTAAAAAATAACCCACAATGTCATGTGGAAAAAAATGAAACCACAAGTATCAGTAATTAAAGTATGGGCAACAATTTTAGAATTTCTGTGCAGTTTGCCTTTAGTGGACAAAAAGGGTGAAGATTATGAAAACAGGGTAGAAACAAACCCGCATCAGATGATCACAGCATCAAAGGCCAAAAAGCAATGCTTAAAGAATGTTTTGAGTAACAGTAAAACAAAAACCTGGATGTGCTGAGTTTAAGCAGAAATTTTCCCAAAAGACATTTTCCACAGCAGAAGAATATTGTAATCAGTAGAGAAAAAAAACCCTACTTGTATGCTACCGCTTCGACCACAGAATGAAAACTCACAAATGTAAACAAATCTGAAAGGCATTATTAATCAGGTCATAACTAGCCACTAAACCTAATACTGAAACTTGTATATTATTTTCTCTCCTAGAACTACCACAAGAGTATAAGAAAAAAAGATTGTAAAAGCTGAACCTTGCACCTCAATTACCCTTTGTGAAATGACAAAAAAGTAGCCTGAAGAAAGCAACGAAACGTTCTGCAGTGATAAGAGGGCTGCTAATTTCTACTTTTCAAATAAACTTTAGAAGTATCTTAATAGAAAAATGGCATTCCCACAAAATGAGAATACAAAAAACCAAGATGCAAGAAACTGAAGCACACTGATGTCACTTCCATGCCCTACTTAAAAAAAGGACATAACTATTAAATATAATATCTAAAAAACCTGAAATTTCTTTTTTAATCAGTGGGTAAATTTTACTAGCTAAAAAGGAAAAAAGCAGCCACTATACCATGACCTGTTACATTTCCCAATGTTTAAACAAATTATTGAGATCCTGAAAAACTTCCCAGGATCACGCAACAAAATGCTCAGGAAGAGAAGTTCTGAATGTAGAGGTACTTGAGGACAAACTGAAGAAAGAAATGCTACTTCTGAAAGTAGTTTTGGAATGAATACAAACCAAAGCTGAAACAGGAATATACATGAGCCATCTCCATTTTAATCAATACCTAGCCTAAGGGTCAATTTTCCCTCAAAATTTAAAAAAGACCTGACAGTTTTGAGCATTCTAAAGGCATCTGCTACCACCATGCTATTTCTATAGAACAGCACTAAAAAAACCCCGATACCACCAAACACCAGATCCTAGACATTCATGCTGAGAGAGAAATTTCACAACCTTTATTTTCTGCTCTTGTTTTCATCATTGCATGTTGTTTTCCATAAGCTTTTGATCAATCTTCAAAGAACAGAGAACATCTTAAGCTCTGTACAGTAAGGGGAGTCTCTTAGTACAAAGTCCTCCAAACTTGGAATTGGATTTCACGTTTTTCAGTACAAGTAATCATTTTTGTCGCTTGGGTTTTTTTTTTTTGCTTTAGGACGTCATCCAACCTATTATCTTCTAATTTAACAAAACATAATGAAAACCAGAATACTCTGGAAATGCACTAGTAGAAAGATGTCTCGCATGTGAGAATGAGAAAACAACAGTATGATAGTTTGTAGTAAATACAATATTTAATTTAGAAAAAATTTCAAGTCTCTAATGACAGATCATTCAAATTCTAACATTATAAACATTGACATGCACATGTGCATCTCAGCAGGGATTAGTGACTAGCAATTACATGTTCTGCAGGTTTGCTTCTTAGGCAACTTTGGCAACTAGCTGAACAGCACTGATGGCAAGTATGTGTAAACAGTTACTGGAAGACCAGAATTCAAAGTCCTGAGATTGCGAATCAGCTTCTTAGGACAGTAAAACAGCATTCTGGTGGCAAGGATATATTTGTAAGAGCTGTAGAATTAACAGCATTTGGACTCTGGTTTTTCAAGATTATTGCCTATCATCACTATTTGAATTATCATTCAACCATGCTGACAGGGAGACTTTAAAGGAAGTAAAGGTGATGAAATTTATATGAAAACACATTTGGTGACAGATGATAATCAATTACCCAAAGACAATTTCAGATAAAAGACACATTTGTTTGTTCTGGCATCACTAAAAAGTCTTCAAATGAAGATGCCTGAACACAAACTACAAAGAACATAAGTCCGTTTCCTAAGCCTTCAAATCTAGCTCAAATGAATCACAGATTATGATACTGTAGCACCCTCATAGGATCCGCACTTCTTTACAAGTCTGAACATATGAAGAAGAAAATCTATCTGAACAAACAAGGAATTCAATAGAAGTATTATGAACAAACCTGAAAGAAGAAATAAAATTCTGGCAGGTCTGTGCAGACCTAGAGATTAGACTCATCTGACTAAAATACAAAGTTGGGATTTTTCCCTTGAAAAAGGAAAAAGAAAAATCAAAAAACCTATCAAAAACTTCTTTAAAACTCCTACGTAATTTTATTAATAAACACTGAAGCAAAATATTTTAGCAAGAATACAGCCTATAAATATCAATAAAAAGGACATCGTGTTTTAAGATTGAATGTTCTGCCTAGCTGACAGAAAAAAGAAATTAGGAGCATGAAGCACAGATGCAGACATAGGGAGAGGGTCGACCAATTTAACGCATGCATCCGCGCAAATGCTTACCTACCTGAAATTCAAAAATTTTGAAGGGCTCCAGGATCTTCAAGGAAACTTCAAAGAGTTGGGAATCTGTGGATGAGATTCCAAGTAGAATAGGAGACATCTTATACAATTGAGACTTTAAAAAGCCCGCACCACAAATGTTCTGTTTCTCTGAACCAATTTTATAACATACTGATGATCAGTCTAGATTTCTGATGATGAAAGAATTGTTTTGTGAGTTCTAGAAGAGTCTTTCCCCTCCCCAAGAAATCATTCAATATTCATATAATACAGAAGATACACATACATAGAAACGGAAGTTTAAAAAAGAAAAGAAAACAAGAGCTACTTATTGGGTTTTCAAATTCCAAGGAGACATTAAAAAAAGACCAAACAAAAACCACCACCACACTTCAGAGTAATGTAGAAAAAAGGCTGCATTTTTTTTTCGTAGCATCTTCTCCTTCATTTGAAAAACTGTAAAAATCAACCAATGCAAATAATATTGTAAGAGGATTTGGTTAGTCTTTTTTAATAAAGGTGGAGACTTTAATTTTTTTTTCTCTACATGCAAAGCAGCACAACCTTGAGAATTAAAATTGGCAAATTATACTATTTCTTCACAGTGTGATGCAACTTAGCACAGTCAATATAATTTTTACAAATTATACTATACAATTAAAAGGGAATGAACAGAGAAGTCTCTGCAGACAGAATAACAATTACTGGTTACCAGCTATATAAAGTTATTTCCTAGAGTCAGAAACAAGGAGATCAAGGAATCAGCCAGTGATGTATGCTTCCAAAACAAAACAGAGGAAAACCCCTAAAACATTCCCTACCTCAGCAACAGCACCCCTGCCACAAAACCCAAAACAAATTTAGTAGCTTCATATTATGAAACAATTCAAGAAATCCAGCTGTGAAAAGCAAAGAAAGGCAGTAATTTCTTCACTATTTGCAGGTTACACATACTTACACATATTTCTCTGCATTTTATAGGAAAAAAAATAGTTTCCAAGTGCCTACAATCTCTTAATTTGTTAGTTTCATTGCTCTATAAAATATAAAAGGAAACTGCTGTGGGTAGGTGAAAGTATGATTTTTATGTGACTATATTTTGCACTGTCTTTTTCCAAAATTAATCCCAGTAGATACTCATCTTTAAGTACCTAAATCTTAAGAACATGTTTCTGATCGTCTCAGGTTACGAGCATGTATATTGAGGGGGAAAATTGTGCAAACTACCTACTGCCACAGCAATTTCAAACACAATCAAGGAAATAATGCAAAATTCTTGATTATAAAACCCATACTGTAATGACTAGACATCAGCTCATAAAAGCAAAAAAAAAAATTAAGTATTTATAATATTCTACCAAGTATAGCTTCAAAATGATTTTTTTGCAAGTTCACTGCATTGCAGTTACTTTATCTACAGATGCTCACTCTAGAAATACTTTATCATAGCTATGCTGTAAAGCCAGATTTACAAAAATTACTTTTTACCTCCTTTATTTATTACTAACCTTGTGATAAGCTCTGTTGATCAAATGGCTGCTGTGTCATAGTCTGTTGTTCAAACTGAGTGATGTTTTCCTGTAAAGCATGCTGGGATGTCACAAATCTATCTGAAATGGGGAAAGGAAGGAGAGGGGAAAGGGAGGAAAAAAAAAGGGGAAAATACCAAGAAAAAAAGATGTAATTAACTGTATATATCAGTTGTTTCAAAATCCCCATATTTTACAGTCAACTGAACTTTTGCATGAAAAATAAACGAAACAATTATTAGCTGAACAGGTATTTAAATCTCTGTTTATGGTACATTTTGTCTGTATTCCCCTATTGTACTTGATAACTCATTGTACCATGAAAAGAGCAAATAAGTAAAACCAAAATACTTGGTTCCATTATTACAAACAGAATAAGTACATGGAACATTCACCTCAAAACACAGGTATTACTTTCTAAGAAGACTATACAGCAGTACTTTTTAATAATAAGAGAACTGAAATGATCAGGTTTTGTGGATGTATTACTTTTCTGTGTATTTGTTTAGTAGTTTTGCTTGCTACAACTAAAGGGTGCAAAACCTTTTTGTATTTCAACCTAAACACCAACAAATGAAACTGTACTGTAAGTATACAGTAAGTAGCCTTTACTCCATGTATTTTTCTAGTTCCTGTCAAGATACAATTATTTGAGAACCTGTAAACTTACCTCATTATAAACCTTGTCGTATTTCAAATACTCACCCTCATCTTGTTCTAAAGGCTGATCAGCCAATTCTTGTTCTAGTGCTGTTTCTTCTGTGCCTACTACTGGCTGCTGGCCTAACTCTAAAATAGCCTGCTGATCTGTTGCAACAGCTTCTGACTGCTGTAGCTCATCACTTTGAATCTCCACTTGCATTTGTGTAGAAACATGAATGCTCTGCTCATCTACTGTAGAATCATCTATCGAAGAAGACTGCTGATTCTGCTGAAGTTGCTGTGCAAGTTCATATCTACAAAGAAAGGCGAGAAAGTCTTTATGGTTTCAGTTAGACATATATTCTATTTATGTGAACAATTTTTTATTTTTACTATACACCACAGTTTACTATACCTGCAAAGCTACCTAAGTGTTTGCTACCCATAAATAAAAATCCCTATTCAAATATATACATTTGCTACAGGGCAAAGTTGCCTTTCCAAGTATCTTTTCGGGAAAAGCTGCTGAACTACATTGAAAGATTGATATAAAAATTGCAAACATACCTATGAGTCTTCATGTGTTTTTTACAGTTGAGTGATGTTTTGAATGTTTTTTGACAGTAGGGACACATATACGGTCGAAGGTCATTATGGATCCCCATGTGTCGCCTGAGGCTACCACCAGTAGTGAAGGCTCCGTTGCACACAACACACTTGAAAGCTTTCAATCCAGTGTGTGTTCTAATATGTGCTTTCAGAACTCCAGCTGACACAAAACCTCTTCCACACTGAGAGCACTTAAATGGCTTTTCACC
>VZRF01010471.1:666-59255 GCA_013396875.1 Vireo altiloquus | reverse complement strand
CTTTTCCTATGAGGCACCTGTTATGTCTCACAAACACATAGAGGCAGATTTGACCACAGTGCAAGAAATACTGCCTGTGCCTGTAGGAATGAACTTAACCTTGGTCACACAATTGCTGAAACACAATGAATTAAAGGAAATTCTTAAAGAAGTTAAAAATGAGGGAAAGAAAACTTTGATTACGATACATCATGATACAGAGATCATACGGAGAGTAACTTCTAAAGGTTAGAAGAAGATCAATCTCACAGTTGGTGGGAATGTGCTCTTTGAGTGGTCTTCAATGTTGACCAGGTTGCTTAATGCCCTATTTCACCCAATTATTGTTTTACTTATTTTAGTTAGTATAGGTTTGATTTTATCTGTTGTAATACTTGTTTGGAATTGGAGGATGTTACAATGAGTAACTACCTTAACTTCAATATCAAGAGCATATGGTACGCTCTTGGGAGACGCTTACTGTACAAACTGGTTAGACAAAGAAGAATCTATATATTAGTAAAAGAATTTACTAACTTTGTGGAGAAAGGGGGGGAATGAATCAAGGGTGAAAAAGGATTAAAAGATATTGTAGCTAGCAAGGTAGAAGCAAGAAATGAAGGTTTGATTATTAGCATATAGGAATAGTTGAAGCAGTTGGAGCAAAGACAATATATCATGTATTTGACTCAGTTATGTTCTTAGAAGCAACAGGGAGGACATTTAGCATTGTAAAAAGGCAGGAACCGAAGAACACACCTGGCCTCCAAGATAGCTGGGGCCAGGAGACGAGGCCTGGATCATGACCAAGGGTCAAGAAGACCTGGCAGTGGGACAAAGTAAAGAGGAAGACGTCTGACTTCATCTTCAAGAAACCACTGACCCAAATTAAAGGAAGAACTGCGCAGCCGTAATGAACATTCAGCTCATTTTAATACAGAGCAGGGACAGGTGATGCATATGTGTAGGCGTCTCAGGTGACTTAGATGAATATGTAAGACCTTAGTGAATATAAGGAAAGCCAATGCTTTAGAGAATTGCACATGCTTGTTGGAGGGTGACCTCACATGTGCCCAGTGCTGTAAAATAAACATATCACTTTTCAGCTTCAAAAAGTTGAAAGGTTTCTTTGTCCGTAGCACCTTTAGTGCATCAATATGATAACTGGAGCTAGAGAAATTCAGGCAAAAAAGCCCACATCTCAGTAGATGAAGAGTATTCTCTATCAAAATAAATCAGTATATCAACATTAAATTCTTAGAAGGTATGTTCGGGCAAAAGGTAAAGGCTTGATGCAAAAAAAATTTGGTAAAGTTATGGATTTCTCTGTGCAAGATGGCAATTTTTTCCACTAATGTCTTCATTTTGCATTTTGCTAAATGCATTAGTCATTTTGCTAGCAGCAGTGTCACCACCACTAGCCCACTACCATTAAAATCTGTATAAAAGAGAAAAACAGATTACTGTAGAAAACAATAATCAGGCCTTTACTTCAGAGACTGATCTGTTTTTCAGAACGTACTGTGAAACAAATAGATCAAATGCCTTCTTGTTTGATTCTTTCTAAATCCTCTTTTTCTCACAAGGGGTCCATTTCCATTTATTCTGTGAATATCCCCAAACAACTCTCCTAGCCAAGGAGTGAAAATATCCTCTACTCATTTTGTCTTCTTTTTTCATGGGGTTGGGTTATTAATTGAGATTCGGGCTCCCTGTAGGCTGCCACCTTATTCAGTAAACATTTGTCTGAGCAGCCTCTCATTATTCACAGCTTCAGGTAAGTCCATCTCCATTAGTGCTTATTAAGCCACAAACAAGAACTTTAAACACTGTTGTAGGGATTTTGTCTCTAAAATAGTCGTTAACCATTTTTTTTTTTCTGTGTGCTGATTCAGGGACCACATTCTGTCCTTGCCTGTCCAGTTGTAGAAAATTTTGATTGTCTTGATAAAATGTTAAATAATCACTGTATATACCAAATACCAAATATATCAAACCTATCAGACTTGTTTTGATTCAGGACAAGACCATTGCTCTTTGAAAGCTCTTCTATGCTTGGATCAGGCATTATGACAGTAAGAAAGGTTCTTTAAAATTATCCCAACATTGTGCCCCCTAGAAATAATTTATTTGTACTTAACTTCAAGGAACTTTACCTGTGCATTTCCTAAGGTAAATATTGGAGATACTTGGTACAAACTTTCATATTCTGTTACAAAAGGCAGTTTCATTTCATTCTTTTATGTTCTCACTTTCTTCAAGGGTACTTCTTGATGTTCAATTTCATCTGAACATAGAAGAGCTGTAATTCCAAATCAGTGACTATTCTTCAAGTTTCCTTGTTCATACAGCATAAGGTAAAGGTGTTCTTACAGAGGTGTTTTGGTTAAAAATTTAACATTTTAGATCCTAGACAATATGCAATTTTTGGATTAAAAAACAAAGTAGAGATTTCTCAGAATGTAGATACATACATATTTTCTTCTGTAGCATAGTGGTCTGAGGTGGCCCCAAGCCTTCTGATATCCACTATCAGTTCCTGATCATATGTCATGGTTTATCACCATCTCAAATAAACTTCAAAATATGAGATCATGTTGGAATTCCTGTAAGCACAGCATTCCTCTTTTAATGGATCTCTGGTTCTCTCTGGATCTCTCTCCAGTTGCTGTGGCATGCCTGAAAGGGCAGCCAGCTTCCAGAGAACATAGAGCAAGGGAGGACTCAAGCCTCCTAAAATTTCTTTGCCTCTAGAGAAAACAGTTTTAAGAGATACCATTCAATCTTAATACTTCACATATGGTGTCTTCAACAGTATGATTCAGCTGAAAACATTAAAATTAGGAAGATAAAATTGGAGTTTAGAAACGTCCAGTTCAATAACAGTGTTTACTGTAGATGCAAGCCACCTCTTTTATCCCTGTTTCTTTACACCAGTATAGCTGCTGATTTAGCAAAGTAATTAAACTATGCCTAATTTTAAGCCTGTGAGGAGTCCCATTGGGTTCAAAGCGATTATTCATATGCTTAAGTACATTGCTGAATCAGTGCTGGAATGAAAATAGTTACATAATTACAAGATTATATGAACATAGAGTTGCAAATGTGATGTCTAAAAGAGAAACTCTCATTTACAGGATGATAGGAACACTTAATTGCAGTTTAGAGATGGAATGAAATCCACAACCATAAATTATAATACAAAACTCAGCATGTCTTTTAGAGTCACCATGGCATCCTTAACTTGAGAGCTTAAGGGGACAACCCAAGCAGGTGTATAAACAACAGAGTGCTCAAATTTTCACGTACAGCCTTTGTATACATTCCCTTCCATACCTGTACACTTCAAATAAAAATACCTGCTTTTCAGCATTCTTTGGTTTTTACTCTAATCCAACACTAACTTCACTGCACTGTAATATAAGGTCATAACTGAATAATTTCACAAACCGTTCCCCTATCTCAGCTATAGGATCAGAAATATCTAGAAAACTACATTTCCTGATTTTAGATCATCTGTCACTGATTAAACCCAGCACCTATGCTCACACTCACAGATTTTAGGGGCTTACTATCCAGAGCTAAGTTCCAAATCTACCAACAGTAGAAGGCAGTCCTGACCTGCAAGTAGGGACTATTTCATGCTGAAATGGTGGGTGACATGGGTGTCTCCCTCTTCCCACAGCACCCTTCTTTTAAAGGCTTCTTCTTTTTCTTCCTATAATGAAGGACAAGTGGCTCATGAAGCCACTGAGCTTTCTCTACTGCATATGGCTACATCATGTGTTCAGACAAAACTTTCACAGAGACTGCTTTAGTCCTGCACAGCCTCCGTGAAGTGAGGCTAGACGCATCATCTGGTAACCCAGGAAGATACCTGTTTGCAACTCAGAGCCTTCAAAGGTGGTCTAAAGATTAGAAGAAATTTGTGTGCCTGCATACTGTTCCTTCTGGATTTCATGTTCCTCAACTGTAGTGGCAGAGAGGTTTCTCTCTCTCTCTTCTGTTTACAACCCATAGACAGCTTCTGAAGGGGGAAGTCTACAATTACACATTGAAAGTGTGGGCCCAGCCCGTATCTTGGGTCATGTACCTGGCCACATGCTGCTCTCAGTCATGGCCAGTTAAGTTAGAGAGGCTGCAGCAATCTGAGTCCACAACTGACCTCAAATGTGCTGTTGTGCACACCCAGCTTCCTCAGCTGAGGACTAAAGAGGAGGCCAGCAATGTCTAAAAACATTAACGAACCAGAAGCTGTGGCTGTATATAACAAGCTTGTAAGGCTCTGTTCCCATCGGTGTTTCCGTCCTCTTTAATTCCTCACCACTGCATGACACTGGCACCATTCTATCACATACAGCAATTTTTCAAAGGGTTCAGTTGTGGATGGGCCACTGCTCTGCTTTGTAGACCAATATTACCTTGCTAATCTATGAATGTATGAGGATAAAATAAGATATGCAAAGCCCACAAGAAAATCTAGTGCATCACAAAGAAGTGAAACACTCCTTTGTTTGGTTAGGATGCAGAACAAGTTTGGGATGGTTTTATGAAAACACCTTATGTGCCATATTTTTTTTTTTGGTTCTTCTGTTCTGCTGACTGGATATTCTGAAGGAACAAAGGGCTATCACAGCAGCCGACAACAGTAAACCTGTAACTACATAGTAATAAAGAATATGTACAAACACAATAGCCTTGCAACCTTTTGGTTTATTTCAGTAAACTCCTTAAAAGCTTCTTACATAGTTTAGGTAACTGGTTAAAATAATTGTGGAACAGCTCTAGTTCCTTTGCAAAGTCAGATATATGGAAATTCTATGACAAAAGTGTTAGCTGAAAGAAGAAAGGGAAATTCATCTCTTGAAATGTTTTTGCTCTAACTTGGAAATACCCTTGGTACATAATCCCATGATGAAATCTATGTAACTTGATTACTTTCCTTCTTCACAAGAGTTAGGTTTTCTGCTCTGGGATTAGAAAAAGTTGGTTTTAGAAACTAAAAAAGAAATAAGCTTTGTGGAAGGTCTGGTATTTCCATTTTTAGTGAGCTTTCTTCAACCTCATGAGAACGAGCCTGCAGAACCACAGCTGACTGTGAAAGCATTTATCTGTTTATCAGTGACACCCTTCTAACTTGGCAGTTACCTTGATTAGAAAAGGGTAGTCAAGGAAAAATGATCACCAGCTTTGCCTAGAAATTTTGTTCTACATTTCATCAGCCGAGAGGTGAGCAGTACACCAGCAGGTGAGGTAGTGTCTTGGTTTGGAAAGACAGGTGAGGGTAATGAAGGTAGAAACTCCCCTTGAAATGGAAAATATAACCTCCCTCCCTCTCCAAATTATTATAATTTTGAAAATAAAGGGCTCTCAGGCAAATATATGGGAACAGGAATAACAGTTCTTTACTAGTTAATAATAAAATGTGGTAATACAAACAAAACACTGTCAGAGTCAGAATACGACCTGACATCCTGTCAGTCAGGGTGTTTGGCAACAGTCTGGTCAGGTGGTGGCTGCAGTCCTGGAGTGACAGATGGCAGCTCGGTTGAAGCAGCAGGCCAGTAGAAAAAGATGCAGTTTTCTCCTGGAAGTCCAGTGCTGGTAGAAAGGGTCTGGTTTTCCTCTGTGGGTCCAGTGGGAAAAGGCTGCTTGTGCTGTTCCAAATGGCAGGCTTTATCCCAACAGGAATGCTTGGCTCCTCCCCCTGGGTGGAGCCTCTCACAATGGGATGATAACATGTTATGAGTCACACAGCCAGGCTCAATGGCTCATTAATGGAAGATAATCTCTCTGGGTGAAGATGGGTGTGGAAGAGATAAGGAAACTGCCCCCTCCCGCTTTTAACAGATAGAATAGTTACACCCTACATTCCCACGACAGGTAGCAAAGGACTCATAGAAGGGTTTGGGTCTTGTCCCGGTTTGAGACAAATTCAGAAGGAAAAATATCCTCTGGTAGAAATCAGGTTGTAGTCACCCCTCCCCCACCAGGTTCAGGAAAATAAATATTTCCTCGGAGGAAAGTGAAGAAGAAACAAAACTATTTAAAACATACAAGAAAAGAATAATAATGCTAAATAATAAAATCTCTCACTGAGGAGAGAAAACCAGGAAGATTTTAGAGTCCTTCTCTGAGTGTGGTCTCTCTCTCTCCTCTTTGCAGTTGGGTTGGCGTGGGCCCCCCTTCCAGGCCGGTGGAAGGTCTCCCAGTGAGGTTTTGATGTTCTGGTGTTCTGATCAAGTCCAGAAGAGAAGAAGAAGAAACCAAAGTCATAGGAAAACACGGAAATTTGACTCTCTGTCTCTCTCCTTTCGAAGGAATGGAGCAGAGAGCTGGCTGGAAAGCAAAAAAAAGCTTCCTCCCTTCTCTGCAGCAGCAGCAGCAGCAGCTACCTCCCCAACAGCAGAAGAACAACAGAGAAGAATAGTGACCTTGAAGCACAGAACTGCTTTGAAAAAGCTGGGTTTTTTCCTTCTCTCCCCTCTCAAGCTCAGTTTAAAGGCACAGAAAGGCACAAAATTAATTTTCTGGGCATAGAGTAGGCGATATGGGATACATCATAAAGTCACCCCAAGACAGGTTGGAAGGGACCTTAAAGACATAATCATTTCACTCCCCTTCCACGAGCAGGGACAGTTTTCACTAGACCAGGTTGCTCAAAGCCCCATCCAACCTGGCCTTGAAAATCTCCAGGGATGGGTCAGCCACAGCTTCTCTGGGCAACCTATTCCTGTGCCTCATCACCCTCATAGGGAAGAATTTCTTACAATCTAAACCTACTCTCTTTCAGTTCAAAGCCATTCCCTCTTGTCCTATCCCTATATGGCCTTGCAAAATGTCCCTCTATGTCTTTCTTTTGAACCCCCTGTAGGTACTGGAAGGCTGCTCCAAGGTTTCCCTTTTCTGTCCTTCCTTAAGAGTCTGTATCCTTCCATTCCAACATTCCAGTCGTAGGAGTCATCCCACCACTTCTCTGTGATGCCAATAAGATTTTAGCTCTGTTAGTCCTTACAGTCATGCTAATGTAATGTTAGTGATTTTAGTACTTACAGATTTGTAAGCAGGCTGATTTTCCCCATTATTGTAAGTTAATTTTAGAAGATTAAAACCTTCACAAAATAAGACATGATGAAAAGTAAATAAAGCCCTTTATCAGGACTGGATACATTCTGTCACCTTAATCATACTTCTGTTTCTGGTATACATCTGTCAAAGATCAGGTCCTATGTCAGCAGATTAAAAACAGGCTCCAAAGCCAACAGAGATAGGCTGATCATTCAGGTTGTCTGAATTTCTGGTCTCTGGTGACTTTTCATCTCACCTTCAAGCAGTGGATTAACCCTCACTGCTGCAGGATAGGGGGCAGACCAGGTATCAACAGCTAGCAACATCCCAGAGTGATATCCCAACAAGCGCAACCTGAGCATTTCTCAGGAAGAATGGATAGTACTTGTGACAAATTTCCCCTCAGATGTAGAGGAGAATTTCTTACAGGAGCTGGGACATGTGAACAATCCAGCCTGCACAGTGTGCCTGGGAAAGTGCAACCCGACTTACGTGTCAAATGCAGTGTATTCAGCAGAATAAGCAAGCTCACCAAGGGTGGGAAAGAGATTAAGCAGCTCACCAAGGATGGGAAGAAGGAAGAAGCGATAAGGGAAACAACTCCCCAAACTCCCCAAATGCAAAAATGGATAGGAAAGTTTGGTGCAGAGACTTGCAAAAATTGCTGCATGAACAGAAAATATTAGCCAATCACTGCCAGTAGAAAGATGTGTGCTTCTAGGGATTGACCAATTGTAAAGCAGCCTGTAATGCATGAGGGTAAAGCTTTTAGGGTATGAGTGCAGAGATCTGTGTAATAAATGGCTTCACTTGATCATATTGATCCCGCTGTAATGTCCTGTTCCTGCAAAACTCAGCAATATCTCAGCAGCCAGCAGCTCTCCCTCCAACAATTCAGAGTCCATCTTTCCTTGGTTTTGACAAGCTATCAACATTGTATTATATTTGGCTGTGTGGCAGTAAAGCACAGTAAAACAGTAAATATTTGGACTTACAGTAAAGATCTGAACACCTCCAGTCAGGAGATAAATGGTGCATAAAATGCCATAAAATCTCCTATGAACACACCACTGGGCCATGCAGCAGGTCCATCTAAGGAGCAGGTGAGAGCTTTGAAGGAACTTGGTACTCTAGGTGGAAACTGACAAACAAAGTTATTCCCTTCAATCTGCAAACCTTTGGGTGTCAGGGGAAGCCCAGGCTCTGCAGGGACAAGGGCCTTGGCTTCTTGTAGCTGTCTTTGACTTCACTTCAAGGACACTGTTAACATCCTTGTCTTTCAGGACAGGTGATACAAATTACAGGTAAAACAACACAGTATATGAACAAAGTAGAGATTACACACCCCTATAATACACTTCTGTTCCAGGTCAGCTTTATGATGTGTTTTGAGCTGTCCTCCACAGCCCCCACCCTGTGGGCTCTGACAAATTAGTCAAAGGGAAATTCTCAGCTTTTAGCTCTGGCTGGAGAAAATTTCCACAACCAGAGCTGTGAGAGTCAGGGAAACATACCTTCTTACAGCTAGGGGATGAGAAACCTCAAGGAAGTTTTGTAAACTATTTGAAAATGTTTTGGGAAAATCTATCTCACAGAAGGTGTTTGTGCCTTTGTTATCCTAACGGTTTGCTCTGTAGCTAACCAACTGTAGCTGCTCTTGTCTCTCTCTGCTCCTGACCAGATGCTGGAAGCACCAGGTCAGAGAGCAGCTGAATTTCTTTAGAGATCTCTTGTCCTGTCTGCTTGCTTGCTTTGCATGAAATATGCATAAAATAAAGAAGATATTTGCCTTCTGCATGGAGTCAGTCTTATGTTGTCATGGCCAGGACATGGCCTGAGATGCAACATGACCCAAAGCCCAGTTTGGGATTCCTTCTCTAAAGCTTTCTTTAATCTCTCCTCATTTTGTTCTTCTATCAGGCCACAAGTTGAAGCAGCCTTGCTTATCAATAGAAAGTAACATTCCTCAATAATCTGTTTTACTTTAAATTTCATTTAGGTTGATCTTCCAACTGTGGAGGCTGACAAGTTGGTCAGAAAGAGATTTTCCAGCTCTCTTGGCCCTGTTTATGAGAAGCAGTTGCTTTCTCACTAGAGGAGCTGAGAACCAGGAGAAGTTTGTGTAAACCATCTCATATTTTTGTAAACTATATCTCACAGGTGGTGTTTTGTACACTTTGTTATTCCTGACTTGTTACTCTGTAATTAGCCAAAGGTAACTATTCTTTACACTGCTTCTGGTAATGCTAGATATAAGCATCCGCATCTACGAAGAAGAATCTAAAGATCTCTTTGCCTTTGCTTGAATAAAAGGATCTTTGCCTTCAGAAAATGGAGTTTCCTTTGTTGTAATGTCCAGAACCTGGACTGAATTGCAATATCCAACAGCTCTAAACAGCTCAATATTACAAGAGACCTCTCTCTCTCTCAAAATTTGAGTGAGGTCTGCTATGCCATCAAGCTTTCTTGAAAAATTACAACATGATTTGTAGTTAAAATTTTTAATGACAACTGTTTCTTAGGCATGGGAGAAATTGTAGAATTAGAGAGATGAGCAAAGTTTTCTTGTGTGTTATGGTGACAGAAGCTGCATAGGCTGTACGTTTGAATATTAGAATATTGCAAATTCCATATTGATTTAAAATAGAGTAAATAATGATCATTATTGCTACTTAGAGCACCTATGGATTTTGGAAGCATCATACAGACAATCAGTTTGCTGTGCAAGGAACTAGAGTTTGTATGTAATACAGCTGACTCCAGGAAAGTCAGCAAAAATTTTGGAACATTTTTTTGAATAGCCAAGGCCTCACTCCACTTTCCTATTCCCATTATTAGAGAGTAGGACAGCGAGAGAGACAGGTTAACTTCATACTCACATTAATACAGGGCTGTGCTATGAAAGCATCACACAAATAGGAATATCCTGCAGAATTAGCCAGAAAGAAAAAATGTTGTACTGAAGTGCCACAAAGTCCCTGAAGCAGCACCCAAAAAATTTCAGTTTGGTTTCTTTTAAGGATTAAGGGCTTGCAGAGCCTCTTTTGATGGCTGACTGGTACAGATTCCCAGAAATCTTAAGCCATGTATCTTCTTGGTTTCTCAGCTTTCCTCACAACCAGCTATCAAGAACTCCCATCTCACAAGCACACTGAGAAACTACACTGATTTCTCAAGTGCTGGTCACAGAACTGAAGGTTTGTGTGCATGGCAAGTTAGTTCATGTGAGCTAAAAATGAACAACATGACTTTTTCCTCTGCGAAAAGCGCCCAGCAGCTGCACTCAGCTTGTGTCAACACCAATTCCACAGAGGCTGCGATTTCCTTTGTTGAAGCTTGTAGTGCGTAAATGGTTAAGCCAAGAAAGAATAACACTATTATGACTACGAGGCTGAGTATACATCTTTGAAGGAATTTTTTTCAGACCATTAAGTACAATGCCTTCCCAAAGAAAGGCCTTTCTTGGCTGTTTCCCTCTAGAAATAGCTGGTATCTGAGGTGATGAGAGCAAGTTGCCTTGGATCAAGTTGAAGTTGAAACCAGTCCAACTAGACTAGTGAAAAGGACATATATATTAAGCCCCATTCTGAGTTAAAGTGGATGTTTTTTAACATAGTAGGTTGAAGAATCCTTGCTCTATAACAAGGAAGTATCAACAGATCAGAAATGCTAAATGCAAAAGATTTCCTTGAATTTATAAAGTAGGTTTCCTGTGCAACACATTAGTTGTAAAGTCTGTATAAAAATCATATGAACTTGTGCAAGTCTATTTGGGATTTTGAGCCTTTTTTAATATTATGGTATTTGGGAAAAAATCTGGTGTAGGAAGGGTTAAATGATTAAATACCTTTTTTTCAGATGTTGTTTTACACGATTGTTCTCTTTTCAGCCTTATGAGCACTGCTGGAAAAGCTTTATTATGATTTATTTATTTTCCAGTCCCTCAGTGTTTTTCCTTTGCACCAGAATCNGAACTTCTAAAACCCCAACACAGTGTTTTTCCTTTGCATCAGAATGATATTATTTGCAATCAGTATCCATGAAAGAAACCTCTCTCAGTAAAGCTAATGCTGAAAACATGCAGCTTTGGTTCCTGCAAGGCTTTCCACAGGCATCACTCCCTCCTCTTGAGCTCAGGAGGGAGACACAGTCAGTGGAAAGATTAATGTTCCAAGAGATTGTTTTTAAAAAGGAATAAGGTTAGATATTGGAACACCTTTTTTATCTGTTTTGGTTTAACAAGAAAAACCAAATAAAGGCTAATGGCACCATAAGCTCAAAATAAATGAATTAGCATTAAGAAAACTTGATTCAGTTTCAACTGGGAAAGCATATCCATTGCTATCACTGCATTTTATGTATGCAGATACAGACAGACTCATCAGTGGCTGAAGCCATGCTGTGTCAAAGACTAAAATATTACTTTTATTAGATTTTAGGGATGTAGCAAAGGCAAGGTTTTCTGGGAAGTTTTTTATAACATCTTATAATCACGGAATCACAGGATCACTAGATTGGAAGAGACCTATAAGATCATCGAGTCCAACCTATGCCCTAACCTCACTGAGTGCCACACCAAGTCATTTTTTGAACACATCCAGGGATGGCGACTCCACCACCTCCCCAGGCAGACTATTCCAATACTTTATCACTCTTTCTGTGAAAAACTTTTTCCTAATATCCAACTTGTATTTCCCTTGACGCAGTTTGAGACTGTGCCCTCTCGTTCTGTTAGTTGTTGCCTGAAAAAAGAGACCAACCCCCACCTGGCTACAACCACCTTTCAGGAAGTTGTAGAGAGCAATAAGGTCACATCTGAATCTCCTTTTTTCCAGGCTTGTGTTCCAAGCCCCTCACCAGCCTTGCTGCCCTTCTCTGGATGCGCTCAAGCGTCTCAACATCCTTTCTAAACTGAGGGGCCCAGAACTGGACACAGTACTCAAGGTGTGCCTCACCAGTGTTGAGTACAGGGGAAGAATGACCTCCCTGCTCCTGCTAGCCACACTGTTCCTGATACAGGCCAGGATGCCATTGGCCTTCTTGGCCACCAGAGCACACTGCTGGCTCATGTTCAGCCGACTATCAACCAGTACCCCCAGGTCCCTTTCTGCCTGGGCACTGTCCAGCCACACCACCCTCAGCCTATAACATTGCAGGGGGTTATTGTGGCCAAAATTCAAGACGGCACTTGGACTTATTAAACTTCATCCCATTGGACTCTGCCCATTTCTCCAACTGTTCCAGGTCTCTCTCAACACATGCTCCCAGCTTAGTGTCGTCTGCATATTTACTAATAAAAGACTCAATACCCTTGTCCATACCATCGTAAAAATATTGAACAAAACAGGCCCTAGGACAGATCCCTGAGGGACACCACTGGTGACTGGCCGCCAGCTGGATGCAGCACCATTCACCATCACTCTCTGGGCCCAGCCATCCAGTCAGTTCCTGATCCAGCAGAAAATGTTCCTATCCAAGCTACGTGCTGCCAGCTTATCCAGGAGTAAGCTGTGGGAAACAGTGTCAAAGGCCTTGCTGAAATCCAAATAGACAACATCCACAGCCCTTTCTGCATCCACCAGGCGGGTCACCTGATCATAAAAGGAGATTAGGTTGGTCAAACATGACCTACCCCTCCTAAACCTGTGCTGGCTGGGTATGGTCCCCTGGCCATCCTGTAAATTCTGTATGATGACACTCAGTACAAACTGCTCCATTAGCTTACCAGGTACTGAGGTCAAGCTAACTGGCCTATAATTGCCAGGATCCTCCTTCCTACCCTTTTTGTAAATGGGCTTCACATTGGCCAGCTTCCAGTCATAATGAAGGTTCCCTTTTCTGTGTTCCTACTAATACTGCTTTAGAAAGATTAAATCCTCTGTAACTCAAACACTATGCGGTGAGTTTGATGGCATGTCTGGCTCCAAATGCAGTAGTTTTGTATCTCAGTGTGTTATGATCATGTTTGTAACTCTGGTTTTAGGCTTTCACAGCATTGGCTTTATGCTGCCATTAAACAGAAGCTGTGGGTTTCTAGATGTCTGACAGCCACTTAAAAGTAAATTTGTAGCTGTTAATGCCTATTTCACTAAAGCTGCTCCTCATGGTCTTAGCAAAAGGGACAGCAAAAAATGCGAGACACAACATTCCCATTGGCCCATGAAAGAGAAGCGACAGGGAGCTTTACAGGCTGTTCCCAGCCATCCTGCATTTTTGCTTGGCAGGACTTGGACACACACAGACAAATGGGGCAAAAATCACTGAGAGCAGGACTGGCTTAAGATTCCCTGGAAGAACATAAAATTAAATTGGTGCCCTTGATTTATCCCTAAGACTTGGTCTGTTTTCCCCAAATACTTACTGTATTTCAACACTTCCACATTTTTCTCCGTACTGTTGTTTAGCCACTCCTATTTACTACACTTTATCTTTTAGGGATGAATTGAAACCAACATCTCTGCTTGTTCCCCTGCCTATAAAATAAAAACACAAACAAAAATGCATATAAGCAGTTATAACTGAGTTCTACCTATCACATCCTTTCTGTTCTGAAAAAAGACACAGCCATTGTCTGGGGTAACCCTGTATTCAGTTTCTTCTATGATAATAATTCATGCTTGTAAAATTTACCATAAAATCTGTTTTGCTTCTTACCAAAGGAATACACTCTATGATACAAGATGGCTTTTATTTTAAGCTGTATTTCCTGTTTACACGGTATGAAATAAACTTAAAGTGGAAGAATATTACTGGATGTAATGATTCCACTGAGCTTGGTAGAGAGGCCAAAAAAGGCATACGGTAAGAAGCAAGGATTGACCAAGTCACTTTATAAAGTCAAACAGATGATTATGAACAAGTTATTCTATCTTGAAATGATCCTTCTGTCTTTCTAGGCCATGTTTGGCTGGCTATTCAGTGTTTGATTTCACACACCACCAAGTGCATTATCTATATTTTGTGCCTTGTAATATCACCCACAAAGCCCATGTAGAACACCATGTAACACCAACACCAAAGAGGAGAAAATTCTGCTTCTCAAGAGAAGAATGTCTCAAAAGAGTAGGAAATACACTAACATGCATGCAGATCTCCCTGAACCCTCAGGTGCGTGTACCCGGAGATCTAGGGTTAGATGCACACCCCATTTGCATCCTATGTCCATCATGTGCATTAGACTCCATTGTAGATCCCTGAGAAGAAACCGTGTTCATGATGGCAAAAAGATCAACCCCTCTGTGCTCCATCCCCACAACCCCTCATTTCCCTTGAGCAAAAGTGCAGAGTACAGCCGTACCACATATTGACATAGTTCTAAATTGTCTCTAGTTAAAAATATATTAGCAAATCAAAGTCAGAAAATGTTCTCCTACTGTCACCTCCCACAAAAAATGTTGATCAAAATAAAATAAGAAAAGCTCATAGTGCTGGAGCAGCAGAAGCAGACTTTTGCAAGCAATAAGAATATGTTAAGTGGATTATTATGAAATATAAGTAGATTTAATGTAGCACTGTGCTACACATAATGAAAGACAAGTCAAATCAGCCATTAATTAGGCATGTTCCACCATTACTGAAGACAGCATCTAGAATCATACAAAGCCTGGGTTAATGACTCAACAGTTTATCAAAATAAGCATCACATATGCCATGCTGAATTTCTGTGCTGTTCGTTAAAAACTTCAACTTAGAATTTATTTTTCAGAAAGTACAGGTCAGAGGTGAAGTGAGAGAGCAACTAGAATGTATCTAGCTCTACACAGGGACAGAAAAACAAGTTGAGAATTAATGAACACGCTGATATGGGGAACACTCTTGTTGGTGATTACTATCACCTGATCAAATGGACAAAGTTGATGAAGTTTTCTATGGGCAACTGGAAACAGCTTCACAGTAACAGGCCCTAGTTCTCCTGGGGGACTTCAACCATCCTGATATTTGTTGGACAGACAGCACGTCCCGGAACATGCACACAGGGAGTTCTTGCAGATTACTAAAGATAACTTTTTGATGCAAGTGGCAGAGAAGCCAAAAAGGAAAGGTATGTTGTGGACCCTGTACTAACACACTAGGAGGGACTGGTTGAAGACGTGAAGGTTGGGGGCAGCCATGAGATGGTGGAGCTCAGGATTCTGCTTGTAGGAAGCAAAGCAGTAAGCAGGACTAGAACTCTAAACTTCTGGAGAACCAACTTCAGCCTCTCCAGGGATCTGCTTAGAGGAATCCCATGGGATAGGGCTCTAGAAGAGAAGGGAGTCCAAGAATTGGTCCTTATTTAAGCATCACTTCTTTTAAGTTCAAAACCACTGTATCCCCATGATGAAGAAATCTGGCAAAGAGCACAGGACACCTGTGTGGATGAGCAGGAAGCTGCTACTAAATCTCAAATGCAAGAAATAAATTTATGGGCTGTGGAAAAAGAGACAGGTCACATCGGAGGACTATAAGAACCTCATCAGAGTATGCAAGGATGTGACAAGGAAGGCCAAGGCCCACTTGGAATCAAATCTGGCAAAGCACATCAAGGACAAGAAGGGTTTCTACAAGTATATCAGCAGTAAAAGAAGCTGCTAGGGAAAATGTGGGGCCACTGCTGAATCAGATGGGTGTCCTTGTAATGGAAAACACAGCAAAGGCAGAATTACGGAATGCCTTCTGTGGCTTAATCTTCACTGCTGAGGATGGTTCTTGGGAGCCACAGATCTCAGAGGTAAGAGCAGGCCAGAGAAAGAACCTCTGGTTGTAGAGGGTTGTTTCAGAGATTGCCTAAGCAGACTAAACACCATGGGCCCTGATGGGATGCACCCATGAATGCTGAGGGAGCTGGCAGATGTTGCTGCTCTGCTGCTCTCCATTATCTTTGAAAAATCATACAGAACAGGAGAGATGTCTGATGATCGGAGCAAGGCAAATATCACTCCCATCTTCAAAAAAGGGCAAGAAGGTCTGGAAAACTACCATCTAGTCAACCATCCCTGGAAAGGTGAGAGATAGAGGGTCATTCTAGAGGTCACCAATAAACATGTTGATGAAAAGGTCATCAGGAGTAGTCAGCATGGATTCACCAAGGGGAAATCACGCCTGACCAATCTAATAGCTTTCTAGGATAGCATGGCAGGACAGTCAACCAGGGGAGAGCAGTGGATGATGTCTATCTTGACTTCAGCAAGGCTTTTCACATTGTCTCCCATAACATCCTCACAGGTAAGCTCAGGAAATGTGGGTTGGATGAATGGACAGTGAGGTGGATCAAGAACTAGCTGAATGGCAGAGCTCAGAGGATTGTGATCAGCAGAGCAGAATCCAATTGAAGGACTGTAATTAGTTGCATTCTCCAGGGATCAGTACTGAGTCCAGTCTTATTCAACTTGTTCATCAACATCCTGAAAGGATAGAATATTCCCTCAGCAAGTTTGCTGATGATACAAAACTAGGCGGAGTGGCTGATATACCTGAACACTGTGCTGTCATTCAGAGGAACCTTGATAGGCTGGAGAGCTGGCCAGAGAGAAACCAAATGAGCTTCAGCAACTTTATTGTGGGGTCCTGCACTGGAGAGGAATAACCCCCAGTCCCAGCACAGGCTGGGGCTGACCTTCTGGAGAGCAGCTCAGCTGAGAATGACTTCAGAGTATTTGTGGGTGACAAGCTGACCATAAGCCAGCAGTGCCGTTGTAGCCAGGAGGGCCAAAGGTCTTCTGGGGTGCATCGAGAAGAGTGTGGCCAGCAGGTCGATGGAGGTGATCCTCCCCCTCTACTTAGCCCAAGTGAGGCCACATCTGGTGAGTTGTGTCCAGTTCTGGGCGCCTCAATACCAGAAATACAAGGAGATACTGGAGACAGTCCAGCAGAGACCATGAAGATGATGAGGAGCCTGGAGCATCTCTCTTATGGGCACAGCCTGCAGGAGTTGGGCCTGTTTAGTCTGGACAAGAGAAGATTGAGAGGGTATCTCATCAATGCATATAAATATCTCAAAGCGGGGTGCCAGGCGGTTGGTGCCAGACTCCTTTCATTGCTGACCAGCGACAGGAGGAGGACCAATGACCATAAACTAAAACACAAGCCATTTCACCTCAACATGAGGAAGACCTTTCCATGAAGGGTGGCAGAGCACTGGAACAGGCTACCCATGGAGGTTGTGGACTCTATCTCCAGAGACATTCCAAACCCACTTGGATATGTTCTTGTGTTACCTGTTAGAGGAGATCTTGCTTTGGCAGGGGATTTGGACTGGATGATTTCCAGGGGTCGGATTCTCTCATTCCAGGTAGCAAACCTCATCATTTCCTTTCCAGCAACTGGAAGCTTGGCAGAAAATAAAACAGTATCATTCATTCCTGAGTGAGGAGTCATACTAAGGTTAAGGGATACAATCACAACACTGCCAAAGCCTGATCTTAGGAATATTCAAAGGGAAACCTTTATCTTTAGAAATACATCTGTCTTACAAGATGTACTGACTTAATCTAAATTAATCTCCTGCTTTTAATCTGCTTCTAGAAGATCCAGCCTCTAAGATTATTTTGAGTAATTTCTTATCTTGGATGATGCCTTAAATGGCTAACTAGAAACAGAGACTAGACAGGAATAAAGGAAAAAAGGTAGTATTTATTTGAAGGGCCTTCAGATGTACACTTTAGGGCTCCAGAGGGTCCTGCCTCAGTGGATCCCAAAATGGACAACAGGTCACAAGATCTTCACACTTTGATATCAGCATAAATTCACCAACCAGAACCCAGCCAATGATGGAATTTCCCGTAGCTTGGTCCCTTTTCCCCAAGATGATGGTTTACAGTTCTTGGTCTGGGTTTCCTTGGAGAGTAAGCTAGAGAGGTTTTGTTATGGCTAACTTAGCATAAGAGAACAGCACTTAACAAACTACAGGAAACTTCAGAGTTACACTAGTAGTACAGGATTTGAAAAATATAAAAATTAAAACCTAAGGCATCAAGATATAATGTGTAATTTTCTTTAATAATTGTCCCACTGAAAGGTTGTTCCTTCATCTACACACTGGCAATTACATGTTTTCTTCAACATTAATGGTGTTTTCAGTTAAATCCAATATTTCCTCTTTTTTCCAAAGATGCATTTTCAGTGGGCAAGTGAACTTGAAGCTCAGATTCAAAGTCTTGATGGTTGGAGAGGAAGAAAATTAGGGAAACATTCCACGGTGCCAGGTCAACATACTTAAGTAAATGCTTAAGTCCTATTAAGGTCTGTTTCTCTGCAGAGAGAATGGCTCAGATAATTTCCTAGTGATATAAACAAACGAGGACAAATAAAAATTAATCAATAAAAGGTTTATTCCGCGACCAGAATTTCAGTAACGCGAAAAACCATGATTGGAAAAAGACAGTACTGAGCCCGGGTGTCAGTGCTAGATGAACAGAGATTCGACCTCTATCGCATAAAATCCTCCCCTGTTCATAACCCCACCATGGAAGCACCGAGTTTTATACCGTCTTTCGCTAGAGTCCGTGTTCCTGGCCATCCTACATATTCACGTTCAGTTTCTTTTCTTTCCTCTGCGTATTCATGAAGTTCCTTTTCCCCGGCTTGGTCGAGACAAAGCGTTTCCTCTGTGTGGTAGTGTGGTTTTGGACTTTCTTGTTGTTTGCAGGGTGTTCCATTTGACTTTATTGTATTGTAAAATGTTCTTTGTCATCCCCTTTAAATGGTTGGTTCCACCCCCGCGTTGAGTTATGTATAAGTCCCATATCCCTGTTATCTCCTCCCAAACTCCTCCCCTGGACCCTGTATATGGGTGTACCTCCTCCCCTTTTCCAGTTCTTTCTCCATCCATCATCCCAACCCCACCTCCTCAGGTTGTCAATCCATTTGAGACTGTACCCTCCCCCTTTGGAAATCCCCTAAATCCTTGATGTCCCTTTGGTTCCCCTTGTTGTCAATCTCCCCTATGTTTCTCTCATTGGTCCCAGGTTGTGTAAACCCTCCCCCAACTCCTCCCCATTTTGGCCCCGATTGGTCCCCAGATTGTACCCTGCCTTTGTACCACCCCCCCCTTAAAAACCCTGTGCAAGCCGTGTGCTCCGGCTCCTCTTGCCAGTTCCCCTTGGTTCAGCAAGGAGTGCTGTTCCACCTGGCTGCCCTTTATGGAATAAAGCTTTCCTGGATTGCACTGGATGAAGAGTTCCTCCTTTTATTCCCTTACTCTGGCTCCTCGACCAATACTCTAACTGCAGCGCTGAGCAGCAAGCACTGTTGCTTAGCAGCAGGAGGGTTGCTCCTCTGACTGAGACTGCTGGCTTGCCCTTTTATCCAGGCACAGGCAGCTGGCACCAACCCCTCCTAGCCGGGCAGGTGAGACAGGGCACAAAGCCCTCCTGCCTTTTAACCCCTGCGGCCAGGCTGCGCTGTGTCACCTCTGTCCTGACGGATTGTTCATCCCCGATTTTGGAAAGCCGAGCTATCCTGATGAATAGCTCATCACCGATTTCGGGAAGCCAAGCTGTCCTGATGAAAAGCTCATCACCAATTACGGGAACCCAGGAACTCCTCAATCACAGCGATTTGATGGTATCATCCTTGATCCAGCCATCATCGCTTGGGCGTTGTGCAAATATCTCCTGATACTATCTACCTCCTTCGCTTGGAGCAGATGTCTTCATATGTTAATCAGGCTCCCCTTGCCGCAGCTGGGGCTTGAGGCTTGCGAAATCTTTCTCCATCTTGGTTTTACTAACTTTTATTTAATTCAACACGGTTTTGTGATTTAACATATATACATTAAATAAGCATGACTTAATCCCCCATTTATTAAATTAGTTAAGTCCTTCAATCCCCCAGCACCATAACTGGTTGCTTCTCTTCCACTTCCAAATAGCACATCAGGAAGTACATTTAATTAACATATCTTACCAGCTTGCATTTAGAGAGCCTTCTTGAAACCACCCTTCACATTCACCATTAGAACTGAAGACATGTAACACTTCCCTAACCAGAGCTTGGGTAAAGAGCCACTCAGAAAACCAAACCACAAACTTGTGGTGCTATGCACTTACTCAACATGAAGTAGAGTTGGAACTTTATGTTTAGAGGATTAAAGTTTTTTCCTCCAGTTGTGTAGAAAAATCTTTAGTTTTTATCCTAGTATAGAATAGAGGCTCACAATACTCATCTATTTAAAATTAGCCGTGATTACTAGCACCATGTATACACACTAAAGAGTTTATTCCCATATATTGAAGCATTCCAGTAGTTATTTGCATTACAAAAAAATTTCTGTAGTAGTTTCTTTGCCTCTCTTATGAAGTCACATAATATTTTGATGTATAATTGTTAGAAGTGAAATCTCTGTACTCATGCATTTTAACTTTATACACTCTGCTGATTTTGGCTGGATTTGGATTTTCTTCATGCTATCCCAAGACTAACATCCCAAATTTGTATACTGCAGTAGTCATTTCAGAGTTCCTCTGTGAACAAACAGCTGCTTGCCAAGAATGAGAGGAAAGATATAGAATCAGAGAATTAACTAAGTTGGAAAAGAACTTTGAGGTCATCAAGTCCAACCTATAACCTAACACCACTTTATCAACTAAACCATGGCACTAAGTGCCACATCCAATCTTATTTTAAACACCTCTAGGGATGGTGACTCCAGTGCCAGTTCAGTGCCAGCCCATTCCAGAGCCAAAAGACAGTCTTAAAGTAATCAGTCTGGTACTTCTGAGGTGTTAAAATAGCAAGAGGTCTGGCTAGCTATAAGATAATTTATACTGAGAATATCTGGCATCTGTAACAAAACATTTGTATTTCTCCCAACTGACCCTCTGGATTAGATCTCATTCTTATGTAATATAAAATACAAAACACTAATAAATAAGCAAAAATGAAATTCATCCTGCTGAATATCAGCTGACGCAAAGGTATTTGTCTTCAATGCAATGCTGCCAAATAGACTGATGGTTCTTGTACTGCCCTTTTCTTTCATATTGAGGGGCAAGCCTCACTATGGGAACAGCAGTTCTTCCTCTACAGAACAAGTTAATAAAATGATTATCCACTCCTTTTCTACCTGAATTAATGTATTATTGCCTGAAGAATGATAAGGTTGAAGGATTAAAACCAATGAATGATTGTTCCTCTTGATTTAGTATCAGAAACATCAGAATGGCACCCATCACACAACTACTGGCTTCCTCAAACACGCAGATCCAAAATCTTCACACTAGCTTCGGGCTGATCACAAGAATAATAAAGGGAAGAGGCAAGAGTTCCTTCCCTGCTCCTGTTAATAAACATAATATTAAACATATATATCTTTGGAGACCTGTTCATGTTTCATCCTTGAAACCCAAAAAACAATGCTATTTTCTATGGAGAGATTAGGCATTGAGGAAATGTGAAGTGCCAGAAAATGAATGCAGAGTTTAACAGATTTATTGTTACCTGCAGACACAGTCTAAGAAAACATTTCCTTCAGCAATAAAGTTAATAGCAGCCTTTCCAGCTGCTACAAAGACTGCTTTTGTGACATCTCCATGGATAGTTTCCCGCTCCATGTTAGTTTGTTGAATTGACACTCACACAAGAAGAGAGAAAACTGACAGTTTTAATTTTAATCTTCACACTCTAAAGAGATGAGCAGTTTCCTCACAAATTCATGGCATAATTAAGAGGCTGTATCAAACAAAATGTGTTTACCAGACAGGGAGCCTAACTCCCCAGCATTTCAGAGACCCAGAGGGCAGAAGCTGCAGTGGCTGGCCCCTATTGAGGCACGTCAGAGACTGAAATATTATAGTCTATGAGTTAAATATTTTCCACTTTTAAAACTGTGTTACAAAAGCTGCAAGGAATTTACCACACCCTCTATGGACAAAAGGCACTAAACTACCCGCTGATCAAGATAAGATAACAACTCAGAGCTAGGGGACTTAACACCTTCCAGGGTGGACCACAGCCCAGGGCTATCAGACACTCACATGAAGGGCAGGGGGAGGAGAAGCTTTAGGTGTGTTGGAAAAAGCTGTGGACAGAGGTGAAGTAAGTGCCCAGCCTCCAGTGCACCAGAGCCCAGCTGAGGAGAGAAACTTATCCGCAGCAGAAGGGGTGATATGCCCCGCACAGGGGCCTCCCAAAGCGGCCCCCAGACCCTGCACCAGAGCACCAAAGATGATGCAACAGACCCCCAGTGCTGCAAGGGACAGTGTCCGAAGCTATCCCCTGCAAGGGAGGCACATGGGTGTTCCCACCTGGCCCAAAGCATATATTAATCCACGGCACTCTATGCTCTTTGGTGTGGCTTGTGGCGGCATGGCCTGTGGCAGCATGGCATGTGCCGTGCCGTGTGGCAGCATGTAACCGTGTGGCCATGGCACTGACAGGGGACCTGTCAGCACCAGCAAGATCAGATTGTAATGTATGATATTGGTAATTCGTGCTTATTTGTACAAATATGGAATGAAATAAGAATAAGTTGGGTAAAATAAAGTTCCAAACTCTAAAAGCTGCACTCAGGAGAGAAAGATTTCGCAAGCATGAGCAGCGGCAGGAGAAAACCTAATTAGCATTTGAAGACGTGGCTCTGAGCTAAGAAGATAGATTTTATCAAGAGACATTAACGCTACGCCCGAGCGGTGATTGCCTGATAGGAAACTGTGATATCTATAATTGCGATCGTTAAGGAATTTCCCAATTCCAGGAACCAAAAGATGGTTGGATTGGACGATTAATCGTGACCCAGGAAACGCTTTGTCTCACCTAACCCAGAGAAGGGAGAACTTCATGAATATGTTGAGTGACGAGGAGAACCAAAGGCATTTGGACTGTGCCCAAAAACTGTATAAAAGTTGACCCATCCGAGATGGCGTTGTGATTGAGGGGGATCTGATGCGATAGAGGTCAGATCTATACGTTCACCCAGCTCCAGTCCCGGACTCGGCTCTGTCCTTTTTGATCGTGGCTTTTGCACAACCAAATTTTTCAGCCGCGGAATAAAATTTCTTATTGATTTATTTTAATTTGGCTATATCGTTTATTACAGATGGAGGGGAGCACTGAGCATCGGGGTCCTCAGGTAGGTGGTATGATTCCACCTAACCCTTGTTACCTCTTCCTGTCTCCCCAATCCCTCTTTTCCTATCTCTTTCTTTCTTTCTTTTTTTTCTTTCCTTCTCTCTGCTTCTTTCACTATTAAATAAAATACACCCATTTTTTGGCAACAACATCTAATCTCGTTTGATTTTAATCTCATTTCTGGGGATTTTTAGACTCTCATAAATTCTTTCTGTGCAATTTTATGCACAGACTCAGTTTTCTTCGCTTTTCTGGGTTTAAATTGGATTGTAACAAGGTGCACAGCTCTCTGATGCAGCCTGGGAAGTGTTTGCAAGGGGTCACAGGCCTGAAGCTCTGTAGAGCCTGGTGGAGTTTTGCCACCTGGTAGATATTTACACACAAAAAGTGAAGTATGTGTATATTAAGAATGTTCAAGGGCAATGAGAAGCACTTGAGTTAGGAAATCTTCTTGCCACATGTTTTGTGAGATAACCACTGACTTTGTTCCAAAGTTGTCCCTCCTCTCCCTCCAATTTTCTCTCATTTTTTTCAGTAGCACTATTTACATCAGAAATGCAGAAGCATGAAAAAAATAAAATCAGTGAACTTTTCCTTCCTCGTGCTTGCTGGAGAGGGAGCACAACTCATTCTACCTTCTGGGTTTTACAGGCTGTGGAGAGTGTTGGCAAGTGATTCACCTTTCAGCTAAAGAGATTTTTCTGTATATTTGAATTATTAGGCTGCTGTAATGGGAAATTATTTAATTCTGTGTCTTCTTCTCCCTCCTCCAGGATTTTTACACACATTCCCAAAATCACAAATCTACCAACAGCAGAAGGCAGCCCTGACTTGCAAGTAGGGACTATCTCATGCTGAAATGGTGGGTGACATGGGTGTCTCCCTCTGTCCATGTTTAAATACATGCTTACATACAAACTGATCTTGTTGCAGTGGCACTAAAGCAAAAAATTTCTGTTCTATTCAGCAAGCAGTTATAGGTCAAAAGCTAAATTAATCTGTTGCTATGACAGTGTAAATAAGAGTCTTAATGGGTATAGATGCCACCACACTGATGGACAGGCAGAGGAAGTGCAACCTCAGCGTTGAGCCCTGGTGCTGGCAGGGCCATGCCTCATGAGAGTCCAACATCTACAACAGGAGCAAGGAAGTTCTTGCAGGAGCATCTGATAACTGAGCAGTCAGATTTCTGCTGAGGAAGATGAGGACCCAGTTGTGCAAATGGTAGAGAGCTGTATGCTGGGGAAACCGGAGGTTCTTCACATCCTGAGACTCAGACTGGCACTACCCAAAATCTTCATCAGTATTCTGACATTCAGTGTTGGCCACAACTGGTGGGAAGCCAGCAAAAAACCACCACACACACTGTAGTCAGAGATGACAAATAAGATAAAGAAAATTAAATTTTGAATTAAATCTGTGGCTCGGTCAAAGAAAGATTCACATGTTTCTCTTCAATATTTTATCGAAGTGCTCATATCTCAAGAGCCCTTTGGGTTGTTTTCATGAACCTTTCTATAGCTTCTCCTGTTAAACATTAATAATCCCAACTCTAGCTACATGTGAGCACAAGAATACAAACCAAAGCTGAGAAGAGATTTTCATGGGTGAGAGTTGTACTGACCAATCTTTTTCTTACTGAAATTGGGATTTAGGGGCAAATGATTTAAAGAAATGCTGTAAGTGTTTAGGAAATATGA
This sequence comes from Vireo altiloquus, assembly GCA_013396875.1. Taxonomy (NCBI): domain Eukaryota; kingdom Metazoa; phylum Chordata; class Aves; order Passeriformes; family Vireonidae; genus Vireo; species Vireo altiloquus. Next base: position 34,461 of record VZRF01010471.1, on the reverse strand, counting down.
TGCTTTATTTAACCATGAAACAGCTAAGAGAGAGTCAATGTTATTTTACAATACTTTATCCCAGAATTCACAGAAATGTTTTCAGTGCTTAAGATGGATTCTTCCTCCTTCTATAAATGTGAAACCTTATTCAGAAAAGAGGCTCATTTTTTATTTTAAGGAGACTATACAAAGCAAAGGCTGGCCATAAGACCTCTCTGTTCCTTGGGCTGCTTAAGACAAGGTTTACAGTATAAAGCCAACATACAAAAATACCTATGTTTGGAGTACAGCTTTAGGGAGGACAGGGAACAGTGTCCCTTCTAATATTGTTCCCTCTTTATATGTCTCTTCAAAAATGTAAAAACAAAAATCTTCAGTAAAGATATCCTATATAATTTCTCTTTCTTGAGCAACCAAATGAACCATTTTGTGTTATAGCTTCCCAGATTTTCAACATTCTTTATTAAGTTGAGACAAGAAGAGATGTTTACCATGACCCTACTCTTTAAGGTTCCAAATAATTTGTTTATCCCATAATAATTTCTGGCTGAAAAAAACCCAGATGTTGAAATTATATGATTTTGAATAGAACATGGTGAATATAAAGGGATACTTTGATCACTAGCTGACACAATGGATTGTCTTTCTGAGAATAATTTGGATATTAGACTTATATATGGTTGCTTGCCATCAGTCCTATAAGAAGTTAAGCTACTTAATATAATTAGCTCCCAAAATGGAATTTACTGGATCAGATAAGATGGGAGAAAATAAGGAATTAAGTTTTCTTTACTTCTGAATACTACAAATCCCGTGTGTCATTTTGGCCGTGAGAATCTGAGTTTTGTCTTGTTCTAATTCATGGCACAAACCAGAAGTCACATAAACACTGTATTCACATAAACACATAAACACTCTTCAAACGACAGTTCAAGTGGCAGAGTTTAAGAAGCTCAGGTTTAGATCTGGTTTATGGTAAAATAGTTCACAGAGTAAATCAACTCTACCAAAGACATTGTACTGTGGCAATGATAAGGCCCTATGCTAGGGCCTGAGCCACAAAAATTACTCCATATTCGTAAATGTTCAGAAGCCTTTAGATTTATTATTTTCTATTTCGTTTCATGCAATGCAAAGGAAAAACAAGGTGTAAAAGCAAAGAGCAAAACCTTTTCTCTCTCTCGATCCGTTCCATGAGAGAGTCCTTATGTCTGTCTGTTTACAGAACGGTTTTGAACAGCATGTGAAAACAAATCCAAGATAAAGGTTTTCAATTGGCCAAGGAAAATACCTTTTTCAAAACATCTTTTCATGTTTATATTCTCTGCATGGAAATTTTATCCCAGAGCTCTGCCTGACCTTGATGCTGTAAGAATCTCTTTCAGGCAGAAAATCCTTGAAAAAAATCTTTTCATGATTTCCACATTGTATAGAGACTAAAGGCTGTCAGAGCAAAGGTTCCTGAGTCAATAAATGTACTGGGTTTTTATTCATAATTGGGAGGTAGACTGTGCTGCACGGCATCTGTTCCTTGCCCTACAAAAGGCACTCCTTCCATGCCCCTATGGGGGGCAAAGTTTGCCCATGCTCACTTACAACACAGAGCTTCTGTTAGGAACTTCTATTTAGCCTTGATGTTTCTCCAAATTTTCATATAACAGAGAAACAGCAGCTGCCTAGAGGTAACGACATAACATCTTGCCTTTTGGAAAATACCAGCCAATAAGAATGTATGTAGTCTTTGAGAAATGTTAAGAGAACATTCTTGTTATCAAGAAAAAAAAATATAAAATATACAATAATTATATTTCAATCCTTATATTATGCTTGTAGTGGTGCCTTAACTTGTATTTGGGGACAAGATTTCATCTGTTGTATCAAATCAGAGAGACTGGAGGCTGAGCTGGCTCTGGAAGAAGACATCATAAAATCATAGAATAGCCTGGGTTGGAATAGACCTTAAAGATCATCTAGTTCCAATAACCCTGTGAATTTGAACTGCAAACAAGACAAGTATCTCTCCAGAGGAACAGAGGAATTCTGCCTACTCTGATACTTGCCTTTTGCTCTGGCACCACTCAGCCTCACCAAACTCCTCACAGCACTGGGAATGGGGAGCTTACACACAAAAAAGGCAGTAACAAATTGCTGTTAGTGACAACAAACACAGTCTTTTATTTCTGAAATTCTATGAGAATTCTTACGGGTTTTTTTTTGCTGTTTGCACTAGAAGAGCCAAACAACTAAGGCAATGAATCCGAGAATCATAGAATGACCTGAGTTGAAAGTGACCTTAAAGTTCATCTTGTTCCAATGCCCGTCATGGGCAAGAACACTTTCCACCAGACCAGGTTGCTCCTAATATCTGATCTAAACCTACGGTTTGTCAGTTTGAATCCATTCCCACTTGCCANTGTAAGCCATGCTTCCCACCCAGGGCCCATCCCCCCAGGGGGTGCTCCAACACCAGTTCACACGGCTGGGGCATGTCCAGCCTCTCACCCACCAGTCCTTCTTGTAGGGCTGCTCTGGATCTGTTCATCCCCCAGCCTGGATTGATATGAGGGTTGCCCTGACCCAAGTGCAGCACCTTCCACTTGGTTTGTTAAACCTCATGAGGTTCCCATGGGCCACTTCTTGAGCTCATCCACATCCCACTGGATGACATCCCATCCTTCATGTGTGCCACATGTGTCAAGAGACTGAAATATTATAGTTTATGACTTAAACATTTTCATGAAGGACTTTTAAAACTGTATTACAAAAGCTGCAGAGAAGACTACCACACCCTGAATGGGGCTCTGAGAGGCCCTGAACCCGCTCACTAATGAGGATAAGATGAAATAACAACTCAAGGCTGGGGACATTCATAAAAGCATAAGCCTAACACCTCCAAGGTGGAGGCCACTGCCCCAGGGCTATCAGCTGCCAGGCTCGAACAGGAACAGACCCTTGCACCAAAGGATGGGGAGAGAGGCTTTGGGTGTGTTAGAAAAGCCTGTGGTCAGAGGCGCAGTGACCACCCATCCTCCACTGTGCAGAGGAGCCCAGCTGAGGGGCCTCGGGGGGAAGCTTATCCACAGCAGAAGGGGTGACATGGCCCAGCAAAGGGCCCCCCTCAAAGGGTCCCCAGACGCTGCACCAGAGCACCAGAGATGATGCCACAGACCCTCAGTGCTGCGAGGGACAGGCTCACACTGGCCCTGCAAGGGAGACACGTGGGTGTTCCCACCTGCCCGAAGCATGTGTTAATCCACGGCATTCTGTGCTCTTCAGCGTGCCACAGCATGCCTCAGCACCCAGAAACCCAGACAGAGGTGAGCAACAAGATGTTGCTGGGACTCCTGAATGGGTGATATGCTCTCACCTAACCCCTGTCACTCTCACCCTGTTCTCCCACCCCCCCATGCACACTTCTTTCTATATTTCTTTCTTTCTTTTCTCTTTTCTTCTCTTTTCCTCTTTTGAAATTAAATAAAATCTATCAATTTTTTGGCATCAATATTTAATCTCATTTGGTTTTAATCTCGTTTTTGGGAATGCTATGAACCTTTTAAGTTCTTTCTGGTTTATGCCCAGAGACTTAGTTTTCTTTGCTTTTCTGGGTTTAAATCAGATCGCAACAACATGCACCACTCAAGTTGATGTTATCAAAGAATTTGCTGGGGGTGCACTCCATCCTTTTGTCTGTCATTAACAAAGATATTAAACAGCACTGATCCCAGTATAGACCCCTGAGGGATGCCACTGGTCACTGATGTCCGCTGGGACTCTTAGCCATTGACTACCACCCTCTGAATGTGACCATACAGCCTCTTTTTTATCCATCTAATAGTTCACCCATTGAATCCATCTCTCTCCAATTCAGAAAGAAGGATGTTGTGGAGGACCCAGTCAAAGGCATTACAGAAGTTCAGATAAATTACATCCAACTTTTATCTTAGCTTGGGTCTTTTTAGATTTTATTTTTTCTGCAACCTCCCCAGAAGGGGAAAGGGCTCTGCCTTGGAGAGTAATGTTAAGAGCAATGTACAGAGTTTCCTTGACTTTCTGAGAAGCATTCATAAATGTCAGACAGTGCATGTGAAGTAGTATTGCTTTCCTTTGGTGTCACTACAGTACAAGGTCCTGAAGCTTCATACAGTTACTTCCACAGGGGAAGAACACTGCATTGTAGCTAAATGAGACATTCACATGCCAATAGAAGCCCTAATTATATGTTGGGGAGTGGAGAAAGGACGAAAAATATCTGTTATTAAAGCAGTTATTAACATAAAATAGGAATGTTTCAGCTCAAGATGAAGCATGAAATCAGAAAGAAGATACTTGATGGCACGGAGAACTGAATGCTGCATGGTTTATAGCCCCCAAATCACACACCAATGGCCTTTGATTCACAAAAGATGAAGGTTCTTTTCCAGAGCAGATGTGTTGGATAAGGTTTCCGAGGGAGTGTGCCACAACTTGGGCTTGGGCACCCATAAACTGACTGCCCAGTGAGAGCAAATGAGCATAGGTCTCACTGTATAGTATTTCCACCTGTAAGGGCTTTTCATGGTGTTTTCTTGTGCTTGCTTTGATGTGACACAATGAAGGACCATCTGTGGATGATCCAGTCACCTTTTGCTGAGATTTCACCTGTCAGAGCATTCACATTCCTCTTGGCTCAACTTCTGGAGAGAAGAGATTACACTCAGATCAGAAGAGTCAGGGGAATTTTACTCTCGTACTCATACTTTGGCTCAACTGGCAGCTTTCAGAGGAGAGGGAGAGGGAACTGATGTGCGAAAATCAACTATGGACATAAGAAGGTAATTTGCCAAACTGCCTGCTGATTCAGTCTCATTAACCTCACATTTCTGCCAATGTTTCATGAAGAGGCTGGCATACCCCACCTGGATAAGAGGTGCCAGCTGCCAGGGATGGAGGCAGTCCAATAAGTGGGGCTGGCCTGGGCACCCATGGTGTGTGATGGCCATGCAGACTGGCCCCACCATCTCCCCATGCCCCAGCGTCCCTAGTGCACAGGGTCCTCACCAAACACCAGAGACACTGTCACAAGGTGTGAGGCATTCAGTGCTGCGCTGTGCTGCAACTGTGCAGTCATCAGGATCCGTCCTGTTCACTGCATAAAAATCGAAATTGCAGCTTTGGTTTAAGTTTAGACGGAAAAGAAGCTCTTCCTTTCTTCAGCTCAGCTGATTTTAAAAGACTGTGTCTTCACTCTGTGAAAAATGGGGATTTACCTATGTTTTTTAATCTGTGAGATGGCTAACTATTCCACTGAAAAATTTTGTGTGTGGGCATAACTCCTGTTGATACTAAGTGTGTTTCAGGAAAGGGAAGCTGCTGTTGCTATTATAACTTGATTTTGCACTAGGACTGGTTATTATCTTAGCCTGTGGTAAAACAACTTATTTTTTCCTTCTTTTTTTTCCCTCAAGAGTTATTTTAGCCTGGAGATTTCCCAAACAGATGTATTACAGAATAAATCTCAATTTTCTGGAAAGTTCTGCAAAGATGCAGTAAACCTCCTTCAAAGATAAAATTAATTTACCACGAAGAGCAGACAATCTCATCTGGGCTGAACGCTCCTTTACCCCTTCCTAGACTCCTCAGTCCTGTGGGATGTGAAAGCAGACATGTGGCCGCATTTCTTACCTCTGACTCTTGCATGGTGCCTCAAGGAGTCTGCTGCAAATTTGCCGGAAAATTATGGAAGAGCCTCAAAATCTGCCTTGGAAGAACTCTGTAGGTGGATAAGGAAGATAACTGGAAAAAACTAGGAAAGCTCAGAGATTAGTTTATCTCAGCTCAATCAGGCCACTAATCCAAAGCAGGTGGAAAGGTTTATTGTATTTAGTGATTTAATTACTTTTATCTTCAGGTGTTGAAAGTTTATTCAGCATTCAACAGTCATGAAAAATACAGGGGGAAGAAAAAAATCCCTTCTTTTCCCCAAATCACAGTCCAGCTTTTCATTTCTGTGTAAACAAACAAAATGAAACTGTCCTTTTCAACTGGTATTCACCCTTCATTTATCAAAAGACAACCTTCTTGTGGACTGTCTGTTGGATAACCTACAGCATCAAGTACAAAGCAAGTGGTTTTAAATTCCTTCTGGTCTTGATAACACCCCTGCAGCGTGACAGGGGTAACAACCCTTCCTCCCACAAAGGGGCTTAGGGCAGGTTTGGTGGCCTGCAGTCATCACAACTGATTCTGTGGCATGGTCTTGGCAAAAGGTTTAGATAGTTTCTGTATCACACTGCAGTTCAGGAAAAAATTAAATTTCAAGATCAGAGCCAAGCTCAGAAATATTACACAGGTCATAGGAAATATGTTAGTTGCCAGTGGAGCCAAATAGACATTGAGGGTGTTTCATTTCCATGCCAGGGAAATATGCATGAATAGTGGATGCAAGGTGGAATTGGTCCCAGCACGTGGTACAGTATCCACAGAGCCTCTGCAGAACTCCCATTGTGGGTCTGACTGCCTTTTCCTCTCTGCCGCCCTACCAAGTGTACAGCGTGTGGAAATCACACTTCCACATTGCCATGCAGACCTCATCTGAAGTCTTGTTGTCACACTTCAATGAATGATGCTAGCAAGAGACTTTCACCTGTCAACCTTGTATTCAATATTACTGTGGGCAGATCTGAATACTTTGTCATGTCTGATTACATTTCCAAGTTCAAGTCTTCACTCAGACCCTAACTAGACACTGAGTAATTTTCTTACTAAATTACACAGACTACCAAATCATACATAAAGGAAACCACTGGGAAAAGACCCCCTATTTTTGATTACATTTTCTCTAACAAATAGAGACTGTAAAAAGGTATTATGTTCAGTATCAATTATTCATATTTCCAACAAGTAACTGACACATCCTCAAGTTATGACTTCCATCCATACTGGCTATAAAATACGGTTTTCACTGATTGGAATGGCTGCTACTGGCTCTCAATTTAAATATATATCATGTACCATGCAATAGAAGATAGCAACGTTACGAAGAAACAACAGCCACTTGGGAAATACATAGGCAAGGGAAGACTGAAAATTGTTGCAGATCTTTATCTATGGCATCTTACTTTTAAACACTGATCTCCAAGATAATGCAGAAAGATTTATCTGCACTTGAAAATTTCCAGTACTTCCTGTTGTGTTTCCTTTTCATACCCAGGATAAATTAAATGTTTCTAAATTCTAGATAGCATTATCATATTTTAAAGAAACAGCACCCAAGTCACTCTTGCTGTCCAGGATGAGAAATTCCCCTTAGCAGAAATCCTTGGCTGTCATTTTCCAGCCCTTGTACCCAGGGTAGATTTGAGCTAATGACCTGAAGTCAGGAAGTTTTCAGTCGAAGACTAGGGTAGATTTATCACTTTGTTTGTTTAGCCCATAGAGCCACTGAAATTGGCCTCTCATAGCAATGTATCATTCATACAGGAAGGAGGATTTTGGGGGGTTTTTCAGAAGCGAGGAAGTCAAAGAAACTATATAAACTGTGGTAGGCATGCAGATATGGACAACTCAGGCAAAGTAACTAAACTGTATCAAAAATTTACAATCTAGAGATTGCAGAGCTGGCCTTTTGGTGCCCTAACAGTTCCCAAAGCTAGATGCAGATGCTCAGAGCTGTGTCCATTCCTTTCAGGCTCCATCTACACTGTGACCGGACTCCACAGGAGAGCAAGTATAGGCAGAGCTGCTGCCAGAGGTCAGCCTGCACTCCCCTTTCCTACATTTCAACATTGAAGAAGCAGATGGTAGACCTAATTGCCTTTTAAAATTGCAACGGTTGAAAATACCAGCCCATCAAATTGGTATAAAATGAGTGAGGGTATTGCTGGAGATTTTTTTGTTCTGTGGATCCCTCTTTGTTTAACCCAAATTTATCATGCTTGCAACTCTTATGTGAGAATCATGCTGAACAAGGGTGCAGGGAAAACAAACACTTTGCCCTCCCTAGGCCAGAATTATTGTTCAGTTGCAGACAGAATCAATCACAGTTGCCCTATTTCCTTTATCAAATCTCTCATCAAGTATCATGAGATATCTCTCACCATAACTCTCATCTGAACTATCAAGATCAAAAAGACTCTGTTTACCCCTCATGGATGAAGAAGTGAAAAACTTCATCACAAACCAAACTTGAGCTGAGGGTGATCTTGGGATGGTGGCTGAACAGCTGTCCTTCCTCCCCTGCAGAGAAGGCAATGTTTAACACCAGAATATAGACAATTTGCAGAGCCAAGCCTCCACATGGTGGTGACGCAAGGGGCCCATAGGTCTGCTTGGAAGAAATTCTACCTTCCAAGGTAGATCAGTGAAAAAAAAAAGAAGAAAAAGAAAAAAAAAGAAAGAAAAGAAAAAGCTCTTTGGCAAGCAGCAATAAAGATGCAACCCTGAGCGATCTGGAGGGAGCATTTAAATAAGGGCAATGAGATGACCCACTGGTAAATATGTTGCAATGTAACAAAGATGGGACAATTTGAACAAACTGAGGAAAAGTGGTACTGAGATTAGTTCCTGTAATGGAGAACTTCTCCCCCATACAATGTGGGATCTATTGAGAGAAATCTAGGGATTGCTTACTGGCCATGAAAAATGTTTTTGCCCGAGTTCGTGAAAATGAATGTGTCATTGATGTGTTGCAAAGGTTATGAGCTAAGATGGACAGTTTGGCACTAATGCCAAAAAGGAGGACTGCCTTGAAATCTCCCACCAGGCACGTTTCCTGTGGGTGCACAAAGGGATCAGGTGAAGTCGCAGGCTGAGGGAAGACCGGCATTACACAGTTTCCAATTCAGCCTCCCTCCTGTCCTGAAACCTCAGACAAGTTTCAGCTGTCTAAAATTAGCTGCCTTTGCTGGCAGCAGGCCAACTTGCCTCCAATGAAGGAACCAGCTCTATATGCTAGCCTGACAAAAAAAAAGCCACTATCTTCAGAAATACCTAAGTCTTTGGCTTTCCTTTTGATTCTGTTGGCTTTAGTCTCCTCATCGTTGTGGTTGCAATGACATCCAAAGCCTGCCCTTTTCTGCTCTTCACTAAGGATGTAAATACTAATGGTGCATAGCATAATAAAAATAATGTTTCCTCTTTCCAGGGCCGTGTGAATATTGACTATCTTCACAGCAGACCAGAGAGATAGATGTGTCTGCTCTATAGTTACTGCCTCCAGAACATTAACTGACAAGTTTCCGAAGCTGGAGCTCCCCAGATCCTTCTCTGGGCTGTTCTGCTGGCTGCATGGTAGCTCTTCAACACACGCACAGCTCATTGCTCCCTTCATACAGTGGCAGTGAGCTGTCCTATGAAGCTCATAGTGAACCAAAAGAGTCTTGACCATTTTGTTTTTCTGCATTTCTCTTTCCCTTTTTGAAGTGATGGACTATCACATCTCTTCTTTTCAGTCCTCTGCTTGAGGACATAAGCTAATGTTACAACAGAGTGGGAACAGGATTTACAATGGGTGCACCACAAGTCAGGCTTGGACAGGGGCTCTTCTTTTTACATCTCACATATTGCTGCAATATAAAAACTACTTTTCCTATTCTGGGTGTAATCACAGTAATCCAGTTGATATGAAGTCCTTGCTATTATTTTCTCAAGGTTTTTTTGTCCAAACATTGGTGTCTTAGAGAAGCACAGGAAATAAATTCAACTTCCCTTAATTCTTTTGTGCAATTTCTGCCTCAGGGTGTTAGATACTATTACCATGTGCTGTTAAATACCTGTTGTGTTTTATTCCATGGTCACTAACATAATTATTTTTATAGTTACTAAAGCATTTGGAGAATTCCCAGGTGTCAGAGACTGAAATGTTCTAATTTATGGTTTAAACAGCTAAATGAAGGACTTCTGTCTATTATAGCAAAACTGTATAAAAGGTGCAGAGAAGATCACCACACCCTAGAGCCCTGGGCTGCACATTGGTGGAGATAAGATAAAGTGTCTCAGGTCTGGGCTGGGGGAACAACACATTCACAGAGGGATCGAACATAGCACCTTCGGGGTGGAGACTGCAGCCCGGGCGCCATCAGGTACCAGGCTCACACAGACCCTCACATCAGAGGGTGGGGGGAGGAGAGGTTTGGGGTGTGTGGTAAAAAGCTTCTGGTCCAAGCAGTGAATGCCCATCCTCCGCTGTGCAGACCAGCTCAGCTGTGGGCCCCTTCACCCCAGGAAAAGCTGCATCTACATGAAGGACAGCAAAGGGGTGTCATGGCCCATCAATGGCCCCCCCAAAGGGGTCCCCAGATCCTGCACCAGAGCACTGCAACATGATGCAACAGACCCACAGTGTTGCAAGGGACAGTGTCAAACTTGCCTTCCCCAGGCATGTGGGCATTCCCACTGGCCAAAACCCATGAGATTAACCCATGAGATTCTATACTTTTCAGCGGAGGGGGACCCTCACTGTGGTCTCGATTTGGCAGTGGGTTTTTGAGAAATTTCAGAGAAAGGCTGAAGAAAGCAATTTTTTTTTAACTTGTCTTCAATTGTAATAGCTTACTCCATTTCTAAAGGGAACTTTCGGTAGCTTCCCAGGGGAAAAAAATGTAAATATGTGAAATGTTTATGGTAAGGTGTTTGCCTTGACCAATGGAAGGTCTCCTCTCTGTTCCTGTTGTGAATTCTTTTGCTGGATACAGACAGAGGCAGACAATCCCAGCAGCTGAAACTGCTGGAGGGAAACTGCTTGATCTCTCTCAATCTCCTCTTTTAAATAATATTTATCTATATATCTATCTATAAAATAAAAGCCTTCTGATCTTCAATCCATGAACTGTGAGACTTTGTGAAAAGGACCAGGCCCTAGCATAGGGCATCATTTCCCACACCTCACCACTAAGAAGACCAGACAGAGGGAAGCAACTGATAAAACGTCGTTGGGACCTCAGAAGAGTGATATGTTTCCACCTAACCCCTGTCACTCTTTCCCTGTCCTCCCCAACCCCCNAAGGACCAGGCCCTAGCATAGGGCATCATTTCCCACACCTCACCACTAAGAAGACCAGACAGAGGGAAGCAACTGATAAAACGTCGTTGGGACCTCAGAAGAGTGATNGTGAATTCTTTTGCTGGATACAGACAGAGGCAGACAATCCCAGTAGCTGAAACGGCTGGAGGGAAACTGCTTGATCTCTCTCAATCTCCTCTTTTAAATAATATTTATCTATATATCTATCTATAAAATAAAAGCCTTCTGATCTTCAATCCATGAACTGTGAGACTTTGTGAAAAGGACCAGGCCCTAGCATAGGGCATCATTTCCCACACCTCACCACTAAGAAGACCAGACAGAGGGAAGCAACTGATAAAACGTCGTTGGGACCTCAGAAGAGTGATATGTTTCCACCTAACCCCTGTCACTCTTTCCCTGTCCTTCCCAACCCCCACCACCTCTTTTTCTTTTTCTTTCTCTTTGTCCTTTTTATTATTAAATAAAATATATCAAGTTTTTTGGGACTAATATCTAACCTCGTTTGGTTTTAATCATATTTTTATGGTATAATTTGGACACAAAAAAGGACTGGCATCAAAGCACGTGCCAGCATATGCCCTTGTATGCACCTGCAACTCCTGCTGCTTCTAATCCCTAACAGAAATCCTGCAACCAGGCAGATATCGAATGAGCTAAACTAGGAAACCAAGGAGAAAGACTCAGGGGACCAGGCCCTATAATCCTCACATGGAGACTTCACTCTCTGCTACCCCAGCGCAGTCATGAACCAAAGGCAGGGCAACCTGGTACCACAAGAAAACCAGCAGCATTTGGTCCAAGTCCACCAACTGCCCAGGGCAATGCTACATTCACCAACCAAATTTGTGATAATATCCTCTGCCAAGTGAGAGAAGCAAAAGATCCTCTGGCCTTTCTCCGCTGTAGGTTACATTTTCAGGTTTGTTTTATTATTTTATTTTCTTACTTTACAGTACAATGTATGGCATGAGACTGAAAAAAGTCAGTGCGACTAAGTAAAAACTCTACTAATGCACTCATCTGCAAGCTATTAATGCAAAACAGATAAATGACCAGAAGCTGGCAATACCTACACAGCCGGGATTTTGAATACAGAGATGTTCTTTGCACACAAAGAATCAAGGCACCATAGAGTGGTTTGGGTTGGAAGGGACCTTAGAAATCATACTGTTCCATCCCACTGCCATGGGCAGAGACACCTTTCAGTAGCCCAGGTTGCTCAAAGCCCTGCCCTGTCCAACCTGGCCTTGGACACTTCCAGAGATGGGGCATCCATAACATCACAACCTGTGCCAGATTCTTCCTAGTATCTAATCTAACTCTATCCTCTGAAACCTTTCTCCTTTTCTCCTACATGCTCTTCTAAATAGAAGTGCTAGTCCAGCCTTCTTGCTGCCCCCTTCAGGTATTGGAACACTTCAATTTTTTCAACTAAACTCAAATAATAGAACTTCACTATTGGCAAATGCCTCCATTTGTTTCACAGCAACATTTTTGTTTTATTCTTTGTTTTATAAATCTCTCGAATTCCATCCTGCTCTTCATTTCTCTCAGTTCTAATTCTTTTCAATGCAATCATCACCTCTTTTAGGTTACTCTATACTGGTTTTGCCTGGTTTGCTGAAAGGGCAATATCTTTATGCTTTATGCCCTTAGTAAAGAAAAGAGATGTGTTGTCCTTTGAGATTAAAATCACTGGTATGCCCCAGTATATGTGGATCTGCAGAATATTAACTAAGATACAAAAATGAACATTCCCACTGCTGTTTAGCAAACAAATAGCTTTTGAGCACTACTAAATTCTCAACTTCCCATTTTCACTATTATCCTTGGAATAAGTCATGTAAACCTTGTAGGTACTTTTATCACCATGTCTTTTATGCAACATCATCAGAGGAAACATGTGATCGCAAAGCTGAAAAACAGAAAACTCTGTGAACAAAGACTTTTAGTCATTGTCCAGAAATTCCTTTTAATGCAAGAAATCTGTTTTCTAACGTGTTCTGACAAATGTCTGAAATTCTTCCTCTAGGGGAGGATTTATATTCTGTAGGATAGTTTTCTTTCTCTGTATTTTTCAAAAGACTGGATTCATCAAATACAAACTGCTCTTTGATTTGTGTGTCTTCATGTTCAGCACAAAGAAATAAAATATAGGAATGGGAAAGCGACAATACTCATTATCTATAAGTAACTTTTTGGCACCAAAATATTATCCAGTGTGATCAACTAGAAAGTGCTGAGGTACTAGCATAGAATGATGCAGTAGGAACCGGGTTCTCTGCAGGAAAAGCTATGTTTATTCTGTTCTTCATGCTGGCTACCATGTTGGCAGACACACCACTATGCAAGCATACGGTTTTGAGGAGACTGCCAAAACACTGCACGCAGAGGGTTGCTCTTCATCAGAGGATTTCAACAGGGATCTCTCTAGAGGTCAGTGTAACAGCTGTAACAGTGTAACAGTGTAATAGAGCAGAAGTAATTGTAAGGATAAGCCAATTCAGGACTTGTCGTCACTGAACAGCAAAACAAAAATATGAATGTAACTCTCCTCTCAGAGAAGACTCCAAGGAACCATCAACAGCCAAACATCTGAGATGCAGCTCAGTTTTCCTCTGACTGGGTCACAAGTGCCTTGGTAGCTTCTGGACTCAGTGTGGCCAATGGCCACAACACAGATCTTCTGAACTTAGACTGGTAGGGACTGTGAGCGTTTGTGCTTCAAAGTGCAGTTTTAAAGGGTAAGTTTAGTCACCCAGGAAAGGACAAATACAACTGCAAAAGCTAAGCAAGGTCAGTAAGGTCTTGTTCCAAGAGTGCTCCTGAATAAATTTAATGGCTCAGTAAAAGGTTGCTTCAGTTCTTCCCTGAATCAGGACTGAATACCAAAACCACCAGACTTGGGGGATGATGAGAGATTGATTTCACTGGGATAGAGTATCTCCTTTTTGCAAGCTGTTTTTATTTGTTACTACACACATACACTTGAAAAGAAGAGAAAGGCTACACTGGAAAATATTTAAATGCATTCTGATCTCCGTGGATCAGCAGTAACCTGCAGTTGATGCCACACCTGTAGCATTCTCAAACTAAGAGCATTCAGCACTTTTAAATCCATGAAGAGACCCATTCTTTGTGGTTTCCATATAAACCCGAGAAAAATAAGTGTTAATGCTGAAAGATGACACTTTAGGTAATAAAATACTCTATTCTGAAGTCAAATAGCCACTGCAGAATTACAGTTAGCTTTATAAGTACATGGAACTTTTTAAATCATAAAGATGTGGCCTGCATATAGTCGATAATAAGTAAGGTTGAACAACATGCATGACAAATATAAAAAGTATTACCTGGTCACATAAAGTTTTAAAATACCCAATACACAATTCAAAGTTAATCACATGCTCACAGTGTCTACCCTCATCTCTTTGCTAAGACTGAATATCCTCATTACTGGTAAATAATATGATTTTAAAAACCCGGTTTTATCCAATTGAATTGAAGTAAAATCTACGATGTTTTAATATTTGTTCTGCATTTTTTCTCCCATTTGCGAGTTTTGCTGATTCAGTATTTTTACACTAAAATCAAAGTATCATTTGCTGATATAAAAGGCATTTGTCATATTTCCAATGTATAGAGTATTAAAGTGCAGGTAAAATTAAATCAACTATAAATCAGTGTATTTCACATACAAAAATTCTCCTTATGTTAACATTTTATTTCATAAACTAGTCACAAACTGCTTAAAAATAGGCACTTTAAAAAATCTGCACTTGGCCAAAAATAATACCCATCATTTTTTAGTTACTAAAAAACTCTAACAGTGCTTCTCCTTGTAACATCATTACCGGACCAATATGCACAGTGATCATTGGGTATTACCAGCTGGAAGTAGAAACGGAAAACAGTTTCAATCTTCCTTGTTCTTGCTTATTCCTCTCGTTTCAAGGAAAGGCATAGTGGTTACCTCAAGACAACAGTTGTTGTTTTCTCCCAGAATAAGCCCCAGCATCTGCCTCTTGTGCTTTTGAAGCAGTTTGTTGAACCATTTGCACCACTTACACATTCCAACATTGGAATGTTGGGAAGACCCCAACACCCATGTGCTGCAGCTGAAGCTAAGAAATGGTGCAAAGCACTACTCATCAGTAGTTATAGGAATTGTTTCTTGGGGCACACGTTATTTAATCATGAAACAAGATGGTACAGAGTGGATAGTATTTTTATGCATCCTGAGCCTTGGCAACCTTTCCAGGTTATTTCAACACCTGGCCACCTGTGTTGATGCAAAATCCAATCCTATTTGTCCCTGAGTCAATTAACACTGTCCCGACAGTGCTGGCTGTTTCAACAGGCAGTCAATGTCCATGTGAAGCCATGCTAATTATTTCCCTGAATATCCAGGATACGGTGGGGGTGGGGGATACTGTATCACAGTCTGTGAGGTTGGAGTATAAGGTGGAGGTAGGTCAGCTCGGTACTCCATTTCATATTCATAACTGTATGGTGGTGGAGCCACTGAAATGGGAGAAAAAAGAAGACAGTTAAAATCTCTTTTTCAGATCCAGCCTTAAAGGATTTTCTTGCTGACATCAAGACTTGCATGCAGCGGATATAAAACCTCCTGGCAATGCATTCCTTTTTTTTCAGGCTGCCATTATACAGTCAATTTATAGCAATGTGAGTCACTGTTTATTGCCCTTTCCTTCACTCCTTAGCTGTGTGCCCATCAACAGGCTATGCTGGTAACAGTGTTTGAGTGCCTGTATGGTAGATGATATCAGGCAAATGTGGCAGAGCTAAACTTTTTCAGGGGAAAAAGACTGGGTGTTTATCAGATCCATTCCCTTCCACCTTCTTCAGATGCAACAGGGATTTATGTCACATCAAAATTACAGCAGCCAGGGTTCTTGATCTCCACAGACACCTCAAACACCTTCTGGATCTCCAGGTGTGTGATGTGCCACACCATGGCAAACACAGCAGTATCATGACTCCCAGGGCAAATGCCAGACATCTTACCTACAGCCTTACCTACATAGCTTGGGCTAAGGACGAACAAAGCTTTCATACTTGTTCATACCAATGGAGACATCTGAGGAGAGCCCAGCATTCGTAAACCATGTTAAGCATTTAAGAGACTTAATATTTCTGAAAAATATTCAGAAGTAGCTGAAAACTTTTTCTCAACTACTTCTAATAACTTTAGAAGTAGTTTAATTCATTCCGTGACTAAAGAGAGAGTAAATGCTGCAGAATGATAGCACGGTAGGAACTAAAGGCTCTGTATCAACATCCAATTAGAGTAGTCTCTACAAATTTTAAAGCCCAGGGTCTGCTCATGTCTCCATTTATGTCACCAGATATCCTTTCCTTTCCCATCCATAGATGTCTCAGGCAGACCGGCAGTGAAATAACATTAGCACAGAGTGGAAACAGAAACCTAGGATGTTTGTGATGGGGGGAAGAGACTCAAATCCCAGAGTGTCATGAAAAGCATGCCCTGCTCTCTTGAGCACTGGGCTGCTGCTATGGCTGAGGGAGAAGGAAGAGAGCATCCCCACACTTGCTTTTCCTGTCCAAAACAGGTAATGGCAGGGGCAGTTTTGGCCACAAGCCATGCAACCAAACCAGGTCAATCATTACTCCAGAAGTATTCACGACAGCAGAGAACACAGAAAACGTCAGAGCTTCCCCATCCTCCAAAACTTGCTGCTGCTGCTGAGAGGAAGAACTATTCAAATTGATGTTTGCACCAGAGACCTTAAGTGTGTAAAGTCAAACTGCCTAGAGATTGAGAGATAACGGTGAGCCATTATCTCTCAGACCTCGGGAGGAAAAGGTTACCGCCCCGGAGTTTTTGTTTTGCTCTTGTTTTTACAGCTTCCAGCAACTATTTGATTTTGAAGTAGCTCTTCAGCAATTCATGACTGAGAATAATGCCAATTTCTTTCATACTCACCTCTCTATGCAAAACAATGTTGAAATTATAAGGATGATTGTAGATGCTTTCAGTCTAACTGTAACAATAGGGCGTGAGGGAGAAAACAGTCATTAAGACTAGTATGATAAAGAAATACATTAAAGATATTGCATAGCTCACCCATAAGTATAGATAATTGCCCTGGGTTGAAGTATATTCTATTACCATCTTCATGAGCTGTTGAAACCAGGTGGAACAGTGTTCCTTGCCTCCTCCCTCTGGATTATCTTCTGTTAATGGGCCCATCAGCGCCTTGCCCATGACTCAGAGATAACTCCCTCTGGACTATCTCCTGTTAATGGCCCATCAGGCTTTATCACATGACTCACCATCCAATTGTGAGATGCTCCGCCCAGAGGGAGGAACCAAGCATTCCATCCTGGATATAAACTGAGATTTCTAACACCACAGGAGCCCTTAACTACTGGACTCCCAGAGGACAAGAGGTACTGTTGGACATTCAGGTGAAGACCAGACCCTCTTTCTATAGGATCACTGCTTCAACAAGACCACTTCATCTGGACTGCTACCACCGCCCCAACAGGGTTTCAGGTTGTATTCTGACTCTGTCAGTGCTCTTGTATTATTGCATTTATTATTTTCCTATTAAATTATAATTCTGACTTGCAATCTCCCACTAGTTTGATTTCAAACTAGTACAAAAATGCACCTGAGGTTTGCTGCAGCCTTTGCAACAGGAGGGATTAAAAAGGCAGGGGATGTCTAAGAGTGGGATTACAAGACTCATGCATGAAACAGCTTTTCATTTTATTACAATGAACTCCCAAAATTATCCCAAGGCAATTGCTCCTGGATTTGTAATTAACAGTGTCATCAAATTGCATAAACACCATTAAGCTGCATCCAGGGTCTGCTTTTTTCTTCAACAATGTGGCCACTTTCACATGGTAGGTGCAGAATCGAGGCAGTTGAGCCTTGCAGACCCCAGCTGGCTTGGTTCCACCTCCTTTGGTGGTCAGGGGAAGAACATCAGCCCTCTGACAGGTGCAAGTTGAGAAGTGTGGTGCAGTGGGTGGCTCTACACTAAGCTGGCTCATACTCATACATAGTCCTAAGTACCAGTTCGCACTCACTTTGGAACAAACTGCACTGCCCCAGAGGCACAAGGAGTTCCTACTGTCCCCTGGCATGCCCCAGACCCTGTAACAGCTGTGGTTTAGACCATGTGCCTTCCTTGCTGCTGCCTGCACCTAAAAAAACATTACATCAAAACAATTTTAACCCACAGACAAGCCTGCATTGAGCATGTCCAACACTCAGCTAATTTTGATGAAGGCACGAATGGCCTTTGCACCATGTCCCTGCCTGGGCTGGCTAGATAGTCTCCAAGGTCCATTCGAACCCAAGAGATTCTAAGATTCTATAAGCGTGGTCCAAATGCCTCTTCCAAGTTCCAGTTCTGGCATGGTGCCAGGTGGATGCAGCGATCCAGCACTGCATCCTGGTCAGCAGTCCCTCCTGGGACACACATTACAGAATACCCTGCAGAGATGCCCGTGTGCTTTTGCAGAAGTTACCTGGGATCCTGCAGCACCCAGCAGTGCTTGTGAGCTCTGGCCAAAAACCAGTCAGCTCAGGTTGCATTAGACTCCACATCACCACTCAAAGCCCTTGCACAATGGTCCACAGACCTTATTGTCTATGTTTTCTCCCCTCTGTGATATCCCTGGCCCCTATTATACTGGACAATGCAAAGGAGCTGGCTGCATGTGAACAAATACAAAAACCAGAAGACAAAATAAGTGCGACTGGTCTATTGCCAGAGAGCCTCCAGCACAGGGAGAAGGTTTGTCCTACACAATGCAGCACTGCCCTGAGCAAGGACTTGACATGCTCCTGCTGGCACCATAAGCCACCCAGCTAAGAAGTGTGTCACCTGGCCAGATCGCCTTAGCCCACTCAGCAGCTGAATAAACCCGCTCAGGCAGAGCTGTGCTGCCAGACACTGCACACTGAGCTGTCCTGCCTTTATGAGCAGGAGCTGTGCTGTTCCCCTCCTGACAGAGAAGAACCTCCTGCTGCAATCACATTCCTCATTTACTGTGGAGCTGTAACTGTCCAAGGATAACACTCCTTCCATGAGCAGAGGCACTTTTGCAGGGCTGTTGCTTTGCTTCCTTACCTGGGTACGTGTTGATGGTGTTGATGTGCGTTGTTCGGATAACCCCTACTCGAGTCCCATGGCTGCTCTTCATGCACATGCAGATACAAATGGCAATCCCAGCAATCACACCCATTGTAAATACTATGCCGAAAACAATTCCAGCTATCGCTGTGCCTCTGCAAGGGGAATGGAAACATGCAGTCAGACTCGGACTAATAATGGTTACAAAACAAAATTATTTTCTCAAGAGAAGCCCCTATTTGAGAAAAAAATGCATATTAATTACTGAAAATGCTGCAAATTTTGATCCATCAAGGCATGTGAATAGAAAAAAGTTAAAGACATCTGAAACCAAAATGAGAAACTCTTTCAAAGTCACCTTTGCAATTGTGACAGATCACTCTGCTGATTTACCATATATTAAATCCTCCCATTCCAGGGCCATCTGAGTTTATCTACTTTTAAACACTACGAGGAATAATTCTTTCCCTTTCCGCTCATCACATAAGAACTTCTATTTTTTTTTTCCTGAAAGGCACTGGTATGATTTTCTTTTGAAAAGAAACCCTAAGTTATCCCCAGCAATATATTTCAGAAGCATCCATGTGCATGATGTACTTCCATAGAATACTGTCATAGTTTTATCTAGGTCAAAAAGTCCTTCTGCTGTGCTTCTGAGCCCACAGATTAAGGAGAGTCTCCTCTTCTCAAGGCTGAGCAGCATGAAGCAAAGCAACACTCACCCTTTCACACTGCTGCTGTTGCAGCCTGCACACGTATTTAAGGCTTAAACAATTTCTTTTAAAATGGTCCAGAGTTAGGAATTTAACTCAGCTCCTGAAGTAATGAATCAGACTTTCCTTGAAATTTTAATATGGAGAAAGGAAAGAAAGCCTTATTGCACTCACACATTAGAGAAAACCCTTGAAAAACCTCCAAAAATGTCACTAAGAGACACTGAAGAGCTTCCAATAATACTGAGAGCAAAATCAGCCTTTCTGATGAACCCTGCTTCACTCAGGTTTGTTGTCAGCTACACACAGTGAAGCATATGTTATATGAAAGATGGTATTTATAGCCTACCCTTTTATGAAAAAAGCCCAGTGACTTGCCAGAAATATTTTTACTCTGTGCATCTCTTCATCTTTCAGCAAAGACTTCAAATTGCTGGCAACCTTTCTACTGGATATTTTAATCAATCCAAATTGATAGTTTGTCAGCATGAATAAGACTCACTAGGAATTATTGCAATGTAGAGAATAAAACAGGCACTGCATTACCACAAAGAGGAGTCTAAACCATAGTTTAGATTCCCTGTACAAGCATGGGAAAACATAGCAGGCCTGATTTTCAAAATTGATAGTATGCTTGCTTCAAAAAACTCAGCAAGAGCCAGGATGGACTCAATACCTGAAAAAATGAGACCTTCTATTTAGGAACCTATAAATGAATTTAAGAGCTTGTTTTTAAGCCCCAGCTATTCAGGAACTTGGCCATGATTTGCAGTACAATCACTTAATTGTACAGCCTAAGTAAACACAGACCATATGGTTTTGTAATAAATACACTGCCAGAGAGCTAAATTGTTTTCTGCTGTTCTGTAGCAATGAATGAAGAATGTGCAGAATCTGTTAATATTTTGCAGAATATATGAATACCTAATTAACAAAAGCCTAATTCATGACAGCAAGCACCTGGCCATAAAACCAGTAGTTCAAACCACTGATGAGATCAAGTGCTTTGTATGAACCATCAGGAATAACTGAGAAACGCAACCACAATAATTTGCATCTAACAGAAAGGAATTCTGATGTTCTTGGACTATGTGACCAACATTATCACTACCTTGAGAGAAACTTTATTTGGAAACAATAGTTTCAAAAGATGCTTTAAAATGATACTCCCTTCATTCCAGAAGGCTGTCCAGTAATAACACAATTTTAAAACTGTAGTACCCTTTTTATAAACAAGGGATTCACGACCGCTTTTGCTACATTCTCTTAGTGGATGAAGCACTGTGAGCACTGAATCAGAGTTGCAGGGTTGCTCTTATGAAGAAACAATCCCTCTCCCAGCTGGATTCCCAGCAGCAGAACCAATCACTGCTGACCACTGGCCTCCAGTCCTGCATTGCTTTGTTCATGGATTACAGCAGTAATCCAAACTGCTGCTCAGCTCCTGCATTCCTGGTGCACTCTGCCGGGCTGATCTGCTCAAATTGCAGAAACCACAACAATTTTTTGTGCTTCCAATCAGCTGCATCTTGAGGAAAACTCAACCTCCATCCTTAAAACTCACAGAAGCATGTAACACACAGCAGACATTACCTTCCCAGTGGTAAATTAGAATTCCTGGATTAATAAAGCCCATTGTAAAAACCTTTTAAATAATTTGCCTCCTCTATGTTCGAAGGCAAAGGCATCCCATTTGCTCCAGAAATGTTCAGTCAGATTTCCATACTACATCTGCGCTGAGAAATGGGTTGCATGCTTCACGGGCAAGACACAGCTGCAGAAAACCCCTCTGCATCTGCCTCCACCTGAAACTCAAAAAGGGCTGAAGTCCACTGTTAGAAAAGGCCTCTCAGCCTAAGCACAACTATACTGTTTGAGAGGACTTAGGGAGATGTACTCTTTCAAATGTATATAACGGAATACTTATAACTCCATACCACTCTCTAATGGTGAGTCAAAATGTAAACTCACCCTGACTCAGAGACATGCCCTTAAAGCCCCTCACAATGGCCCCAGTGAAACCAGGAGCACATTCCGTCCACATATCAGGCTGCATCTTCTCAGTATCAAATCCTGGCAAGACTACGGTCATATAGCAGTTTTTCTGGGCACACAGCACAAAAAGAACCGTTGGTTCTTTTTGTGGAAAGCCTATGACTAGAATGGATGAAGAAAAATAAGCATGCATTTTTTTATGAAATGGTAAGATTTCTCTTTGCCTTGTTACAGAATTTTTGAAAATAAACATCCTATAAGCAAATATGTCCTATTATTAAAGCCTGCTTGCTTTGTCCCTCTTTCTCTCATTGATATTTTAGACTTCTGTATAAAGATACAGAGGGATACAGAAATGCCTAAAGAAAAAAGGGACACTTTAAAGCAAAAGAAGACCTAGAAACTACAAAACAGAGTCACGGAGCAACTAGGAAGTTTAAAACAAAGGGGAAATTTTGAAATTGAACATTTTGAAGGAAAACATTATGCGAAGTCCTTCACAGAAAAAAAGCCAATGAATAGAAGAGGACCACCACAGAAAAATAATGCATGGAAAAGTAAAGACTGAGAGGGCGGAAAAGTAATTTTAAAACTGTGGAAATGTCAAGAGACACTGTCAAGATAAAAATCAGATATTTAAAGAAGAAGCTTTCCTCCTGTTTTTAGCAACATCCTACTGGAAATAATATAAATCTCATTCCCAGCTGAACATTTCCAGCCCACACCGGTTAGTTAATTTTTTAACTATATCACTTTGTGGATTTCTTTTCTATAAATCTGCCCAGCCTTGACCTAAGCTCAGGTAAATTTTAGCATCCACAGCCTCACTTGGCAAAGAGTTCCCCAGATTTATTATAAAAAAATCATATAATCACAGAATGGTTTAGGTTGGAAGGGACATCAAAGACCGTCTAGTTCCAGCCTCCCTGCCATTGGCAGAAATGTCTTTTCCAGGTAGCTCCAAGCCCATCCAAGTTGACTTTGATCATCTCCATGGATGGGGCTTCTCTGGACAACCTGTTCTATTACTTTGCCACCCTCTCAGTAAAGAATTTTTCCTAACATCTAATCTAAACCTACCCTCTGTCCATTTAAAACCATTATGTATCTGACAAACTCTCCCCTGTGTGACTATTCTTAACTGAATGCCCAATAGTTTTCTCTGAAGCTCCTAGTCCTCAGCTCATCATCCAGAGCCCTCAGCTTTTCACCCACAACCCTCAGCTCATCACCTACCAGCTACGTCTTCCTTCTGCACTGCCCATGATTTTACAGACCTCTAGAATCATGCCTGAAAGCCCCTCATGGCTGTTCTGCCTACAGGGACTGCCTCACGCCTTGAAGCCCTGGCCACTCCTCACTGCACTTCTTCTCAACCTCTTTTGTTGTTTTCTGAGAGCATGGTATTAGATTTGTTTTTTCTTGACTGTCAAACAGTCAGGAACTCAGATTTTATGGCACTATTTACCATAGTACCAAGTCTCATTTCTGAGAGTAATGTCTGTCAGAACTCAGCAAGTCCTCTGGTAGCTTGGGTTGTCTCCCCCTGGATGCATCATATAGTGTTTGTGAGCCCTGGATTTTCTGCCTCAATGCCTAGACTCCTGTTCTCTGTTGCAGGAAAGGCTCAAGCACAGGTGAGCCAAAGCCCAGCTCACTCTGTAATAGTGTATCAATTTAGAAGCTATCATTGTAGAAGGGACTGCTCTGCACCAGAGATGCATTTTTATTGGCAAAAAGGTCTTTTCAACCTGTAATTGCTAACGTTAGCAATTTTACAGCAATTTGATCAAGTTGTTAGAAGCATGTGAGGATCAGTATTGCCACTCTGTCTTCACAAGTTTCATTACCGTATCACTGCAAGAAATATGTGCCATTCTCAGACTTCACTCAACTGATCTCTTACATCTCATCATCTTTCCTAATTTCCCATACTTTATTAGTTCTCCAATTAATTTATTGCCAACTCTCTGTACCTATGATTTGCTGGCTCTGCATCTCTAGAATTATATTAATAATAATGCATGCAATACTTTGGAAATTTACTGCTAGTATTAATAAATGCCCTTTAATTTTTCCCCCTTTATAAGGCATTTAAAAAGAAGCTGATAAGTGAATTTTTAAAACTCACTCTCTGAGATAAAATAAAACAAAAAAAAATCAATGATCTTTGGTATTCTGATGCAGACATTCTTGTTTGGGAAAAAATACTCCTTGGATTCTTAATCAGACTTAATGTGATTTGAAGGGAGGTGGGGTTGGACTATTTATTTAATTTGGTTGGCAAACCCCTTGGTTTCCTTGGACCGATAACAGAACTGCAACAGCATCACACGCCATTTTCTCCAGCCTCCACCAGAGCAGGCAAACCAGTTCTGGGGCATTTGCCCCTCCCCACTCCCTTTATTTTCATAAGGACAAAACCACACAGTGAGTGATCCTCTAAGAGACTGTTTTTGCTGTTCAGATTCTTTCGGCTGGAGTACCTTGAGAACCTCATAGCAAAAGCTGGTGGAGGAGCGACTGAATCAGCTGGGGAAAGCCACGGCTGAGCAAGTAGCTTTCTCAGCAGAGTTTTACAGCCCTGGAAAAAGGGGTACATGAGGGTAACATGGACTGAAAAACCATCTAACTTGGAAATCAGTTAAGTAGTCAAGCTAGCTGCAGCTTACTGTTTTAAATTAAATAATTACTTTACAGAGTGGCAACACAAATGGACCAGGTTTGCCTTTGAGGCTTTACTTTGCAAGGCATATTTATACAAAATTCCGTCTAGTACTACTTTTAAATACACTTTTTACCACAGGGAGGAAGGCAATGATTTTCTGCTTCTGTAAACAAATCCTGTATGCCTATGTTAAAACTGGGTACAGAGTGTACTTGGATAGTATTTCCCTTCTTTTGCTGCTACTTGGTTGTAGTTAAGGTGTGTTGTTAATGTTTAATTCCTTCCAAATTACTTCAATAATTTATAATAACAAATAATTTAATTACTTCCAAATAGTTTCCTCGATGCCATTCCTTCTCTACCTTGCTATATTTGCTGGACTCAAGCACCAAAATATCCTGAGCAGGAGCTATAGAATGAAAAGATAGTGAGTAATCATCCTGGTTCCTCAACTTCCTCCCCCAGCTCCATGTGGACAGGTCACCACTCTGAGACTGCTCCATAAACTTCATAATCTTACAAAGGGTTAAAAAACATGCTGCCCATCACTACTGCCAGGCCTGAGCAACAGGGTACCTTCTACAGCTTGTTAAAAGGCTGCTGAGTCACTGAAACATAACTGTTGCACACTTGCAAAACAAAAGAGAAATATCATATAATCTGTAAACCAAAAGGATATGTAATTACAACTTGTTCTGGTTGGGGCTATCATCAGACAGACTTTTCAGAAAATTTGCCTTTTGAAAAATACGTAGGCATTTTATACTTACTTGCTTTATGACAAACCATATGCTCTTCTCTCAACACGCTGCCGGATGTGCTGCTTGCCAGCAGTCCTGCAATGTGCTTCAAATAAGCAATCTTGGAAAAGCCACGGTAGCTCCCACAGTAAAGTGAGTAGAGACTTTGTCTAGCTGGCTCCCGAGCTGCTTCCCTGCCTGAGATCTTCTGGCACTCCTAGACAGAGGGGTTAGAGGCAGGGATGCCATCACTTCCACCCTGCTTATGACTCAGTGTAGGACTTGCACAAAAATAATTTTGTGGATAGAGAGAATGATGCATGAAACATAGCTGGGAGAAGCATGCTGCAACACAGCAGGCACAATACTTACTATACAGCAGTGTTCTTAACTGATCATGGCTAAGCAAATACATTTTAATCAACCCAGTCTGTCCAGCATTTTCATCCATGCAGAGGCTAGCTTTGAAACACAGAGTCTATCTGTCTGGCAGTTTCAAAATTTTAGAACATTGCTGCAATGGGGGAAAAAACCAACCCAAAAACTTTGAATTAAAACAAGAGACTAAAAGAGGGCAGAAATACACAAGTAATGACGAAAAAACTTTTTGGTTTTCACCTTTTATGTGAAAGAATATTGATTAAGTTATTGCAAGATTTCCAGTTCCCACTTTTCACCCTCATGCTCTCCTCTGTCCTATTGCAGCAGCTCCTGTCGCCCCACCTTTTCCTCTCAGACATCCTGTTCCCTGCAGTCATGACCTCCCCTTGCTCTTTAATGTGCATTACATGCTTCTCTAGAAAGGAAATAGAAGCCATAATGCAATTCACACTTTCTAAAACGTTCCTTGCTGTGCTCACAAATTCAAGGCCCAACCTGATATTTATGTAAAGAGAAAAATACGGCTCAGCTATACCTAATACAGTATTTGCTTTAATTTGGGGATTTTTATTTTTTATTATTGCAGTTTGCATTGCTGGCTGACCCTGCCATATAATATACTTCCTGAATCAACAGGAACAGGAGAATCTGAAATTTCTGCCCAACTTCCACCCCTCTAAGCATCAAAACATGAGAGAGGTCAGGATGATATAGTGAGCTTCCAAGAAGACCGAAAAGTAATTAAACCCTGATTACAGATCACTTTTGGCATCTGGGTTACTGAGTATAGACACCTAGGAGAATCACAGGGTCACGATATTTCTCATAATTCTTAATATATTTTTTCTGACACTGATTTTACTTCTAGTAGCTTCTACAAACTCCATGAGCTCAGTGCAGGTGAATCCTTGCTGGAGGAGCCTAAGCTACTATTGAGACTTCTGGACATCTTACCAGTCAGATCCTGAAATCTCTGACCTATCGACAGCCAAACCTGCGTGGTTTTACCCAGGATTATATCTAGATGGTATTTTTACCTAACCTGAAGCCAAACCTGTAGAGTCACAGTTGCCAGAAAAGTCGATAGTTCAGCACCTTTTGGTATATCTGCTGCCTGCTTTGTGCCTGTAACAAATCCTCAAAACAGCCACACAATGTGATTTTCATGTGCCAAGGAACCTCCTGCACAAAGATGACGGAGTTTTGGTCAGTGAAACAACTATGCAGACACTAAGGGAAAGTGTCAAGAGATGGGGCTTTTAACACTTGCAGCAAGGCAGGATGCAAGTGACACACAGATTAACTGATTTTTACAAAAGGAGGAACTGCAATGGCTGTAATCAAAAAGACCAATTCCTCAAGATTTACAAGTCAATGAGCTAAAAAGGGAAAGTAAATGATAGATATGGAAACCAATAGAGAGACCTGCTAGGCTCCAGGACATCTTCAGAGTCCTCCATTCATTTCCTTGCTGTGCCAACAAGCAAGCTATCTTGTCTTGTTTCACAGCACTCTATCCATTCCAATCAACTTCAGCTGAAAAGTTTTGCATAGCAAAGGCTGATTCCTCCTGTACTTCATTTTCTCCACATAAAACCATTTCCTCGACAGCCTTTTGTATTCCAGTCAGCTACTACCACAACATTGAGGCATGAGCTGTTGCTGCAGGTGATGCCAAATGATTTTTGCATTTTCCTTTTATATATTCTCTGTATTCTTTACACATGTATTTGTAGCTCTGTAGCCTACTGTTGTATCCATGGCTAGTTTCCCCAGTACTTTACCCTACCTTTTCCCTAGGCAGAAAGACAAAACATATTTCAAAGCTCCAAGCCCCAGGAGATACAAGGCCCCTGTCCTATCTTGGTTCTTTCTGGGAACCAAGGCCAAAAACCAGCTCTTCACATTTCAAAACCAGCTCTTAACATTTTCATAAAACAAATTTAGTTTCCATCTCAGGGGGGAGGATTCAGAGAAGGCTGAATAGGGGGAATTGCATGATGACTTATGTCTCTAATTGGTGATTTTTGCCAATTATGCTAATTTGCTAAACTTATAAAACTGTATTCACCCGGGGAGAGGGGGTTGGCCATTTTGTGGATATTTTCCATGTCTGCCCCTGTAGTCCTTCAATAAAGACCAGCCTTACATTACCTCCTATACTAACATTTTCTTGAAAGTGTGTTGTTTTATTTCTAGGTTCATTAAGGCATCACTGGCAGAGTTGAGAGATAACGATTCTCTGCTGCTCTATTTCCTTCAGCTGGAACATCTTTGTTTCATTGGTTTCTTAGCCAATGAAAGAGAATGAAATGGTTGTTTGCAGAAAACCTTCCAGCTCTTAACATGATAATCATACCTATTTATTGCAGTTTCTGAAAAATAACAATAGAAATTTAAAAAAATAGCAGCAGCAGTCTCCTCTCCATTTCATTTAGGGGGCAGGGTGAAAACGGATAGACTTCCATCAGTTGTTAAGAGCTGGGACCTGGTCCCCAGAGAGGGCATCCTCAAGGCATTTCACAGAAGTGCTCCTGCTAGCACTGCAGAGGCCAGGTGGCTCAGAAGGGCAGCACTGGAGAAAACTTGCCCTGCACATTCAGAGAGCAGCACAAACTCATACCAAACTCAACTGACCATGTATCTCTGGCTAAAACACACCACTGAGCACATCAAGGTAAAAATATATTATTTCCCTGCTAGTTAAATCCTTTCCATAATAGCATTGTCTTTGAGAAGCAAAATGCCACTAAATATAACTCTAGAAGATACAGCTCTTCTAGACTGCGACCTTGGACTTTCTAGGTTTCCCTTAGGGGCTCCCAAACAAGGCCATGTTTCAAGCATTCAGTCTCAAAACCCTCTTAACAGATGCAAAAGCCCAAACTTGGCATTCAGTCCATGCTTCATATAAAATTGCATGTTTCTGTGTTTCTGGCTGAAATCTCCTTCCTGATTTTGGAGAAATTGAGCCAAACAGAAACATTTTTTTCTTTCTTGGTAATCAGCTCTGGAGAGTAGAGTAGCCTAGAAACTAATCTAGTGGCTTATGTAAATTGCTAAAACACATTTTTAATCTAGAAAGATTCTGCCTAAATGCAACATAGCCTCTAAATAAACACTTGGTGAATCATTGCAAGGAAGTACACTGTCAGCTCCCAACAGAGAGAGCACAAGCCAAATGTGAGAGGAATGAACACCACACTGTGCAGAGGGACAAACCACCAAGAAAATGCCACAGACCATATATTACAAAAGCAATTGCAGCTCTTTCTTGTGCAAACTGAAATGGAAAAGCATCATAGAGACACTCATGCCTGAAACACTCCCTGCTCATTCACCCTATTTTTCTTCAGTGCATAATTTTCCCTCAAGGGGGATCACAGATCTTCCCTCTGGAATCTTAGGTTATATCATCATCATCAATTTAGAAGCTGCATGGGATCTAAGATCATCCAGATTATGTTCTTTTCAAGAACATGTGCTTTTTCATAAAATGCTTCACTCTGAAATAAGTACTGCCCTGTGAGGGATGAGGAGACATCTGAGTGCAGCAGTGCCAGGAATGCAAACCATTTCTATCCACAACATGACTGGAAAAGCATCCAAGGAGTATAAACAAATTGGAGGTTTAGCTCATTTTGCACCTTCTGGAAAGACCAGCAATGCTCCTGCTCATTTTAATGGAATGTTGTGTGGCGACCAGCACAGTGAGGGAGGGAGCACAGAGAACCATACGCTAGAGTAGTGTCAGGGCTGTTCCCAGTTCCCAGGTGGCAACACTTGCACATGGAAAGCAGCTTTGATTGCAAGGAGCCAAGCCCCTTTCAATTCTGCAAAGCTCAACACACATGACATGCTTTAAGCTTTGCAGGAACTGGAATCCATGGTCCTTTCCTAACTCTTAGCATTGGACAATTTCACTGATATTAACGAGCTATAAATCCCTCCTGAAGCTGAAGCTTATTGACATTTCTTTTTTTTTCCTTCCTTTTTTAAAGTTGTTGGAGAATGAGGGAAGATAGAGGAGAGAATTTTGCCATTTAATGCAACAAAGGAGAGGAAAATTGTAACCAAAAATCCTTTTTCACAACAACTGAAAATAACATTGAATAAGACAAAGTAATAAATACCTGAAAATGAACAGCTTCCTGCAAATAACACTACCTTATGTACAAGAAAAAAAAGTATTTTGACCTTTTGTTGGGGTTTTAGGTGTTACCTTTCCCCCGTTTTTTTTCTTAAAGAATTTTCCCCATACTTTGTTGCTAAGGAACAAATTGCAAGGTACTTAAGAGAGGTAAAGAGACCTGGCCACAGGGAGAGGAGTCCAGCTAGCTGCCCTTTTTGCTGCGAGATTTGAACTGGCAAAAAGGAGCTGAGGACAGCCCCAGCTGCTTCTTGTTCTCCCGGCATCCAGACAAGAGACAGGCTGCCCTGGTGGTGAAGGGAATCCATTGCCACTTGCAGGCTCCTTCCTTCTGCTGCCTCCTTTTCCTAGAACCCTGGGAATTCCAAGGCCGCCTTTCCCTGCCCACTGGGAGCTCTGCTGCTGCTGTGAGCTTTTGCTGCCCTGTAGCCCCGCACCCCTGCCTGCCGAGACATCCTGGGGTCCTGATGCAGCTCCGGAGTTTGACACATCCCATCGACAACCTGGGATTTGGATTCGTCCCTGCTGTTCCACCCTGCTGTTTCCCAAGGGTCCTGCCGGGCCCCGGGATCAGCTGCCCCAGGGGGTTTGTGAAGCAGCTTCTCGGCCGCCATTACCGCGTGCTCCTCGAGCTGGCTCCGCAGCGCCCCCTGCAGGCGCGGGGGAACATCGCACCCGCCCTGCTCACCGGGAGCCGCCAGCGCCCCCTGCCGGCCGTGAGCGTCACTGCACCCAAGGGGAAAGTGCCTGAGAGCCGAGGGAAGGCTGTCACTGGGGCCTGCTCTGCTTGGTGTTACTGCCAGAGTTATTGCTGCTTGTTTGCCTTCTTATATACATATTAGTAAAGAACTATTATTCCTATTCCTCATTTTTTTGCCTGAAAGCCCCTTAATTTCAAAATTATAATAATTCAGAAAGAAGGGAGTTACATCTTCCATTCCAAAAGAGGCTCCTGCTTTCCTTAACAGACACCTGTCTTTTAAATCAAGACACCTTTTCAAAAATCTGATTCTCAGAATATAAACGGCTCCTCCAAAATCCAGTAATTAAATGCATTTATTAAATTTCAATTCAAATTAGAAGATTTTACTGCTTTTAGAATTCTATGTGTTTGACAAATGGAAAAGATTTAGATTTTTTTTTTTTTTGACATTGAATAATCTGGAGTGCTTCTGGGATGATCTGGGAGAAAAAGTCAGAATTAAGACACTAAAAACCTAACATAATAAATTATTTGATCCCATTTTAAAAAGAAAATCATAAAATATGTGCATTGCTTGAGCAATCATGCAATAACTTTTTAAGACTGCAATGCTAGCTAGAAATGTATATTTTTAGTCTAAATATATCTATCTGAGCTTTGAATTACCCAGCAAAGGGATTTTTCCCTCATATCTTCCAACAAAAATAATAAGACACTGAGAGTTTAATTTTAAAAATCCTAAAGCAGATTGAAAGAAAAAAATGTTTTTCATCGCCTCTTTCCATCTCCTTTTTCTAATGTACTTTAATATTCTAATCTTACTCCGTGAAAGCAATAAAAGAGCCTCTTCTGCATTCTTTTCTTTCTGTTCAGATTTATAGCTCCAATTCAATTTTTCTTTCCCATTCTCTCTTCCCTGGTGCTTTGTCAGAGCTTATGAGGGCCACAAAGACCCACTGAGACTAAGCCAGGGGACATTCTGGTTCTAAATCACCATGTGCAAAAACCTACAATGAACTTTGAAGTATTTACATAAGTCTTTGCAGGATTCAAACCTTATTATGTAGTATAAGCAAATTATGGCTTTAGTAGTTTGGAATACCCTCATTAAGCATGCACGAAGTGCCATTTACAAATGGAAAAGGTGTTAAGTGCTTGGGTATATGAATCATTTTATGTTTCTGGGGAAAAGGATTATGAGTCACAAAACTAAAAAGCCTGAAAATTAAACTATAGTTACAAAAGCATGCTATGGCTCTTACAGGTTTCATAAAATGATGAAGGTTGCTTTATCTGAAGGCAGCTACGCTGAGGATGCAGAAGTCACTGCAAGGTGTGCACACACATTAAATAATGAGCTAGGCTTGGCTTGACCTCCTTCACCTCAGTTTATCATTGGGGGCTGGGGAAGAGCCAGGTGGTGATAAGCCAGCAGTAACTTCCTTTGCAAGTGCCTGATATCTTGGCTCATCTGCCTGCATTGCCCAGGCGGAGGACAGAGAAACCCCACAGAGTAATGAGGTAACACAAACAGAGAATCCAATCCCTTCCTCCCCTTTCCCAGGAGATGGGACACTGCTTACTCCTGCAGAGCTATGCTGAAGAGACACTCCTGCACCTGGGTCCCTTCCTCAGTTTTGGTGATAGTTTACCTTGCTAATGAGGTATAGAATGAGTTTTTTTTAATATGCTAATGAAATATAGCAAATAACATGCCCTGATTTATATAGGCACAGAGCACAATGTCTTTTCCCTCTGACTCAGGAAAGGTGGAAAGTTCTTTCCCTAATGGTCTTGCTTGGAAACCTCAGAACAAACTAAAACATATGCTTAGGTTTAAATATCACACTCCCAATGAAATCAACAGACAACTGTGCTTTGCTGCATAAAAGCCTAAATTCACTGCCTGTCAGACAATTCAAATGTTACCCCTCCATTCTAGTTTTGCCTACGTTAACATCTTTGATGCTCACTTGACTATTTGAAAAGAAATAGTCCCTTTGAAGGAAGCCTGGCAGAAGGTAAGCACAAGGAAGCCTGGCAGAAGGCTCTTCCATCCTGTGATTATCACATTTGACAGTAGTTAAACATTACCAGGAACACCAAAGCACAACCAACGTTCAGGTGCTCTTTGCCATCTTACACGCTCTAGTAAGTCCGTGCACTTTACCAGAGCTGGTATTCCTCATGGTTCTGGGAAGAAACAATAGCATGCACAAGCCAGAAGACCTATCCATGAAAATATCTCTGGTAGCAAAACCAGATGCAGTGACAATCTCAGCTATTTTGACAGAATGATCTGAAAATACATTTTGTGAAATTTCCCTTGAGGTAAACCCTGCTGTAACTAATCTAAATTTGATACAATTTTGCAACAGCATGAAGGAAGTGACTGAATGCTGTTAGATGGCTTGCAAAATATTCAAAACATAAAAAGCATCTACAACCACTAAACAACATATTAATACAGTTTTCATTAAGATATATGCTCAAGACGTCCATTTTCCCCCCCACCCCCAAGTGTCACAGTCCATTATGTGTAACTGTGGGAAAGAGCAGACAGGTGGGTCAACAGCACAGTCAAGTAACACAAATGTTTACCCAGGAAAGCAGACAATTCTTTTCTTTGTATGTATGTGCAAAGCACACACCCCACTGACTAAATAAGAGTTACACTTTTGAACCGAGATATATACTTTAATGTAAACAGTTATCTAATACACTGAACAGGAATCACAAAATCACAGAATACACTGAATTGGAAGGGACTCATCAGGATCAAGTCCAGCTCCTGGCCCTGCACAGGACACACCAAGAATCACATGAGATACATACAATGGATGTATATTCTGCCATACAGCAGCTCCCCAAAACAAACTCAGTCCACAATTCATCACTTAGAGAAGGGATGAAAAAAGTTATTTCACAATTTCATACCAAAATGAAGGGTCAATTTAAAATATATTACTAGAATGAATGTTATGAATAAGCAAGGAGGGTTGGCTTCCATAGTCCTACGGGGTTGGGAGTTAATTTGTTAATGATTAATTTAAAGGTTATGGCTAAATCAAGAGTTCACGGACAATTGTTAATTAGGGTGCGTCTTGGTTTAAAAGACAGGTGTCTGTTAAGGAAAGCAGGAGCCTCCATTGGAATGGAAGATGCAACCCCCTTCCCTCCAAATTATCCTAATTTTGAAATTAAGGGGCTTTCAGGTAAAGATATGAGGAGTAGGAATAACAGTTCTTTACTAATATATATATATCAAGGCAAACAAACAGCAGTAACTCTGGCAGTAACACCAAGCAGAGCAGGCCCCAGTGACA
>VZRF01010454.1:83968-166759 GCA_013396875.1 Vireo altiloquus | reverse complement strand
ATATAAGTAGATACAGGCCTATCCGCCTGGACAGCCAGTGTGACACACCCCTGGTGTGTCACTGACTGAAGGGGCCAGAGAAGGTGGTCACTAGACAGAGGCAGAACTTTACACTTCAACCAATAAATTCCTGGATTTTCCTGCCCCATGAGATGGTAGAGGCAGAGAGTGCAACAGGTTTAACGTAGGATTAGATGAATCTATGGAAAATACCTTCACAAGTCCTCAAGAAGGAGAGCAAAGAGGTACCTTCTTCCCACTCCAGTGCCTGTAGGGGGACAAAAAACAACAGACTGAAGAAAATAGCTAAGCTTTTCTGGTTTCCAGAAACGTCTTTTGCTGCAGCTGGAGGCAGAGCACTGGGCTGGACTGTTGGGCTGGCCCAGCACTGCATCTCTCCCAGGTGGGAGAGTGAGACAAGAAAATGCTCCTCTAAACCCTAAGAACAGAACAGGGGGTTGTGGGATTTTACCCTCCTGCCTTAGCTTCAGCCAGCACAGGCCAGAAGGTGTTGTAAGGAAAGAACACAGTCATTAAGGGGTGATGTTTTTAACCCTGTGATTGAAGAGATCTAAAATTTGAGAGGTCTGAAGTGTGTCTCTGAAGTGTCTGTGGAGCTTTAGAGGCTGCAAATATGTCAGTGCCTGGGAGACTGCTCAACAGCTGCTCCCCTGTAGAGATCCTTTAGTGAGCAGAGAGAGATTGTCTGAGAATGGGCACCTTTCTCACTGGCCTTGTTCTGTAGTGTTAAAGGCCCTGGGCAGTGCCTAGGAATTGTATGGATTTACTGTAGCCCCCAAGGTCACCACACTGCAGAGGGCATGTGAGGATTTGGGTCTCAGAGAGCACATGAAGCACTCTGGGCACTGCAGCTGCACGATATCTGATGGCACAGGTGGAGCAATGTGCTCTTTTCATCTTGAACAGTGCTTCAGTATGGGTCTCCTAGTGCTTATTAACACAGCAGCAATAGTGCTGGGGTGGGATAAGGGAATCTGTGTACCACAGCCATGTGCTATCTAAACAGGGACAGAAAAGCTTCCATGCAGCCACTCCACCTTCAGCAGAGGGCTGGCAAGATTTCTGGCTATTGCTGCAGCAATATTTCCAGCAGGTGCCTGCCTAATCTCTCCTTAGTGGTTTCTGTGAATCTGGGGTTCGTAATCTGCCAGTCCATTCCCCTGCATCTCTGCTCCATCTGCTCAAAAGCTTTATTTCCTGCTCTCTCTGTGTCTGACTCAAGTGCTCCTTATTCTTCTGAAGACTTTTTCCTAACCCCAGCAGGAGGTGAGAAAAGCAGATGGTGTCACCCTCCTGCTGCTGGCCTGCTCTGATGCACGTGTAAGGAGCACTGGAATTGTGAAAAGGTGAGAACTGAGACAAGGATTTTTAGCCTCCAGAGAGGCCTCGTGGAGGAATCAACCAGGAGCACACACTCACAAAAT
Organism: Vireo altiloquus; assembly: GCA_013396875.1. NCBI lineage: Eukaryota > Metazoa > Chordata > Aves > Passeriformes > Vireonidae > Vireo > Vireo altiloquus. The sequence continues at coordinate 165,314 of VZRF01010454.1, read as the reverse complement.
TATGTCTGAGCTTGCTTGCTGTGATATATAAGAGAACAGAATTTTCCAGATGTGAGGGTAGTAGGACAGGATAGGATAGGATAGGATAGGATAGGATAGGATAGGATAGGATAGGATAGGATAGGATAGGATAGGATAGGATAGGATAGGATAGGATAGGATAGGATGGGATGGGATAGGATAAATAGACTGTTTCCTTGGGAAGGGATGTACAAGGATCTTCCAGACCCAGTGCCAAACCAATTCAGGGCTGACCAAGTTAAAACACTTTGTTAATGGCATTGTCCAAATGTCTTTTAAACCCTGCCAGACCTGGGGCATCAACCACCTTCCTAGGAAGCCACTCCAGTGCTTGACACCCCTCTGGATAAAGAAATGCTTCCTAATCTCCAGTGTAACCTCCCCCCATGTGGGTTTGAACCATTCCCAGGTGTTCTGTCCCTGGATCCTGTGAGGAGAGCTCAGCACTCCACTCCCCATGTGCCCCTTGGGAAGCTGCAGGGAGCAGTGGGGTCACCTCCTCCTCAGCCTCCTTTTCTCCATCCTAGGCAAGAGCAGAGGTCAGCTGATCTAGAGCTTCTGGAAAACCAAAAAGTCCAGAATCTTTCAGAATTCAAAAAGTGAAATGTTTCTGATACAGCTAAGCAGCAGCTTGGTGTGGAAATCAGAGAAAATTAGTTGCATACTTTAGTTAGTTTTCCATAAGAACAGGGGGGAAAGGATCCCACTGTACTAAGACCAAATTAGAAGCATGGATCTGTAGGCTTTTACTGGTCCCTTTAAACATTCACTATTTTTTTTTAAATGAATATGGAAATTTCCCTGACTGATCACTAATTACAAATGAACTGCACTGTGAGATTAGTGATGATATTTTTTGGACAAAGGAAATTGAATTCTCAAGGTTAGTTTTCTTACAGTAAGCCAAATATTCCCTGGCACTCTGCAGCACCATTTGCATTTCAATGAGGTTGTGGCTCTGTGCCATTGGTTACCATACCTTGCCTTCAGTGTAGTCATCCTAAAAAAGTCCCTGCAAAAAGAAAGAGCTCTCATTTTTCAGTCTAAAAGTTGGTTTTCTATGTGTATTTTTTTTTATTAATATTTTAAGACCAAAATCAGCTGCTATAGTTCTATCTCTAATTTAATGGGATAAATCCAACACATTTGAAAGCTTAGTTCCACACATAATGTGACACACATATATTTTTAACACACTTAAGCAAGTCACTGATGATATTGGCAAATTCATTGAAAGCTCTACTCACCTAAAATGAGAAAATAACCTAAATTTCCAGAAGCAGCAAGCTTTCCAACTTTGTACTTCAGTGGTGTCTTCAAGCTGAATGTTTTAATTCATGCTTCTTTATTGGCAGAGTAGCTGCTTTCTAGGGAATAGCAATGCTTCTGGATTTTTTAATCAATATATAAATAAACAAGCATGTCACATAATTATCTATTCTAGTAGTACCTGGAATATTTCTCTTTTTCCATTTATTTATTGTGCCCAGGTCTCTAAGCAAGTTTTATACTAAAAATCAGCAGAGAATAACACTGCTAATTCTGCTCAGGGATAGATACAATGACTAATGGTTACTTACATTTCAATTTTTATGATTTGGCATCCTGAACTGGCCATGTAATGTAAAGTCAATTCTTCCAGCAATTTCTGGGTGTCTGAGAGACTTTTTTTGGTGATGATTTACCTCAAAGACATCTAAATACAAACTGGAGGAGTGGCAGCCTCTGTCCTGGCTGTGCTCCTCTCACAGAACTGAGATGTGTAAAGGCTGAAGCTCTCCTGCCCCCAGTTCTGCTCTGAGTAACAGGACTCTGCCAAATCAGGAGCACTGATCGAGCACAGAGCTGGGGAGACCTTGGGCAAAAACCAGAGCAGCTCAGGGAATCATCTTTCCCCAAATTCTTACCTGTTTGTGAAGCTGAAGGAATATGAAATTTCATATTCTGTGTCTTTGGAATGACACTGTAGACTGGGAGTGGGGGTTGGCACCTGTCACCTAAAACAATAGGTAGGAACTAAATGCATTCAAATTGCCATTGTACAGATTAGGCAGTGTCAGAGACAAAGCCATCATTCTATTGTTCCCTCTAAGAGCTCATGAAAGACAAATCCAGTGACACATTGTGTAGAGAGTTCTCAAAAGTGACTGGGAAGAGCAGGAGAGAATGAAGTGTCAGCATGTTTTAGTGCTGATATCAAATGCTCTCCATCTCGGGCTCTGCCTGATGAGTGTTTAGTGAGTCCTGCTGTTGTATGCCAGTGCTTTCTTTACTTTCCCTGCATTTTCCTTTCCTGATTGTTCCTGTATTGAATAAAGTTGCACTTTCATTAATGCAGTTCTTTCAGCACTGCCTTAGTCACAGCCAGACCAACTCTGCTTACACCTTTGTCAGATCTCAAACTAAGCATGGCCGTGTGAATCATCTTTTTAATGAGAAACCTTCCAAATAAACTCCTTGGTACGGCAGTGTGGGTTAGTGGTGACTCAAAAGCAAGAACTGTGGGGTACAAGTCAGAGCAGAACTTTTCTCACCTTAAGTGTTCTCTGCTGCTAAAAAAGTTGACTTTCATATGAGAAGAAAAATCATTCCATTTGGAATAATCTAAAAACAAACAAAAAAACCTGAGGCTTTTTGTGTGTGCAAATGCAGCATATTTATCACAGTTTGGAGCAGCTTGTTTGCTGGTTTGTTTTATGTTCCCTTCCTAATGTCATCAGAGTGCTCCTGGGGAAAAACCTCAAACAACAAACATCAAACTGACAATAGGCAGGATGAGTATTCCCAGACCTTGCACCATCTGAAACAACCACAATAAATAATTAAGAGCAGCCACAGCATCACACAAATGTTTGACCAAGAAGTGATGTCTCACACTGCATTTTAAATGTCAAAAAGTCAGGGACTGCTGAACAAGTGCATGGAGCAAATTTAACAGCAAAGAACCTGGAAATGTCCCATTTCTGTACCACGTGGAAACACAAGTTACTGTCACTGAAGGACAGCTGAGCTCAGGGGACAGGAGTTGACTGTGATCATCCACATGGAGATTGTAGAATCATGGAATGGTTTAGGTTGGGAGGGGCCTTAAATCCCACCCAGTGCCACCCCTGCCATGGGCAGGGACACCTCCCACTGTGCCAGGCTGCTCCAAGCCCCAATGGCCAACCTGGCCTTGGGCACTGCCAGGGATCCAGGGGCAGCCACAGCTGCTCTGGGCACCCTGTGCCAGGGCCTGCCCACCCTCCCAGGGAACAATTCCTTCCCAATATCCCATCCAGCCCTGCCCTCTGCCACTGGGAAGCCATTCCCTGGCTCCTGGCCTCCAGTCCCTGAGGAATTGTCCCTCTCCAATGAGAACATGTTAGGACTGAGAGGCTCCAGTGAAAGTGTCAAAAACTGTGGCTTCTTTTCAGGCTGCTTTTAATGAAACGACAACTAAAAGCTCCTCTGAGCAGTCATTCTCCCTTTCACTCTGTCTCCACATCCAAACATGTTCCTTCAAGACTTTCCATGGTCTCATCTGTGTCCCAAGTCTTTTGGAGTGGGATTGTGAATCCTTGCAGAGTTATCCTTGTCTGTTATGGATCCCCTCTTTCCAGCTGCTCTGGAGACTAACAGGGACTTTCATGCTCTTGTGGATGCTTCAGACCCATCTCTTTTATGTTGTTGTTTTTCTTCCTTTCGGCAGTCCAAGCAGTGGATGCTAAAGGACATTTGAAGCACCCTGCCTCACTGGTAGTCTTTCAGAATCAATAAATCTTAGAAATTATTTTATTTAGTCTCTGGAGAAGCATTACCAGGTATGAATGGTAAGAATATTGTGGTGATTCAGTACACCTGAGGAATGTATCCTGTATTTCAGTGCTTTAAGACAAGCACTGAATTCCTCAAGTGGGCTGAGCATGGATCCAAGCACTCACCTGGAGAAGGGAGAAGCTGAACCTCACCCATAAACTGCATGCAAAAGTTAGCAGTCCTCTTAAAATGAATTTTAGATAGGACAGCTGCTTCTGGGATTTTAACCTGTTCAAGGAGATAATTTCAATTATGAAGTGAATATTCTATCGCAGTTTAAAGCTGTACTAATGTCTTTAAATCTTTCTCTGTTTAAAGCTGTTGTCATAAGGGGTTTTGGAACTTGACTTTCTACTTTGATCTCCTCAACCTCTGCAGTGTGGACTGTGAAGATACATCAAGGCCTGGTTGCAGGGACAGATGAGCAAATTCTTGGCTACCATAAACCAGCACAGCTTTATTGAAGTCAACAGAACCACTTGGTTCTGACCTCCTATGAGCTGGAATTTCCTACTGTTCCAGTTTGCTGTGTGAATTTATCTTTTGGAACTTCTTTATGTGCTTCTATTTGTATTTTTTAAAAAAGTCCATAGATACCATTGATGTTTCACATTTGAGCCTTATGAAATGAGTGTGGATGTTAACAAGGAATATATTAATTAAAAAAAAAAAGTATAAAGAGAAAACATTATTTTAATATCTTTTTGAGGTACAAATAAGAAAATGGACTTATACCTCTCACAAATTTGCAGTAGACAGACTACAAGAAACCCCAAGGGATTCACACTAAACCTTGGAATGCTGCAGTGGATCTGTTCCTGCTGCAGCTCAGTGCTGTTCTGTCAGGCTGTTTGTCTGTTCCTGTATTAGTTATGCCAGAAAAGTCCTGGAATCAATCTTGGACACTTCAGTGTTACCTGAGAACAGATGGCTCTGTTCTCTCGACACGATATTTAAGGAGGAACTTTGTGACAGGTCGCAGAGTTTCTGATGTAGATGTTTGGCCTTCAAGGATTCCCTGGCAGTCAAACAGCAGTTGGAGCAGTTCTGTGACTAAGCTTGGGTACACAGGATTCCTGGTAAAATGACAAATTTAGGATCCATTGGTGCATGGCTTTGATGAGTTACTTTGCCAGTCGTGGTATGGCAATGTAAGAACAATTTATTAGAGGAAACAAGTGGTACAGAGATCTACAGCTGTGCTATCCCACATGGGAATGTTTCCGTATTTCCTGGTGGGTGTTGAACTAAACTCAGGAATTATGGGCTGCTATTATATGAGAGTCTCATTATCCAGTTATCAATAACAATACAAAAGCAGTCTGGAAGTTACTTTGCAAGTCAGTGTGGATTTGGCCCTGATAACTGAAATTATTATTGCCTGAATCACTTTCATAAGATTTCATTTGTTGTACTTCATAATGTGGCTGTAAGTTATGCATAAATTATGGTCAGTGACACCTACAAGCAAAAATATATCTTTTAGGGAGAAGTGGTTACCTTTCCCAAACATCTTTAAGTGCTCAAATAATTATTTCTCTATTTGCATATGTGTCTGTCTCTCCAGATGGTCAGAACCTATGTGGATGAAGAAGGTCTGCTTTTTAATATTGAATTACTCCCTTTTTTTTTTTACCATCATAATATTAAGAATTTTGGGAAAAAGTTATCCAAATGGTGATTGCTTTCACGTAGCTCCTTACTTATTTTATGAAGAAATCTGTTTTACACAAAATTTCCTCTTTATGATCCTTAATGAGCAGTTGTTTATACAGCTGAGTAAGAGAGAAATGGGTCGACAGTGTTCAATATCAATTTCTGTCTTGTGCTTATAAGGTAGAATATGAAATTGTTCTTGACTATTATCTTCTCTTGTGAGTCTTAGGCTGTCTATTCCTGAGCTGGTAATTAAACATTAAATGCCACATTTGAGAGGTCATGAACATTTACAGTGATTGCAATACTGTATTAATAGACTGCTAGAGAGAGGTACTTTGAGTTTTAAAGCAGGCAGAGGAAAACTTAATGAAAGAATCAGCTCATTCTGTCTCTTTAGCATTATTAAAACCTGTGGTTTTTATAGAGTCTCTGTTTTCTCAACTCTGAGATGGTGTGCCTAGAGTCAAATTGTAGAAGGATATTCCTATCCTATAAAAAAAGATTGAAATTGATAATTAAAAAAAATGCAAGGCCTTCATAAAACCAGAATTTTACAAATAGATATCCTTGAATAGTTCAAGATTGAAGTACATCCCTTTTCAGAAAGCAGGATGTACACTGCTGTCCCAGTAAGAATAAAAGAGAATTAAATAGTTGGATATCCCTTAAACTTTTAATGTTTTGTGGATTTTTACTAATTATTACATAAACCATTAGAGAGATGATGGCTGAATTATTAATTATAATAGTTTTCTCCTTTAAGTTGTTTTCTGTAAATATGCTTTCTGTAAATATTTCTACAGAGCACCTGTTAATTACAGACCCTCCATGGGCAATGATGATGGAGGAAATTAATAAAATAAATGCAGAACTCGATTAATTTCTATGATTTCCACACTTTGGACCTTGTTCTTCAGGGCCTGACATGCACAGACAGCTCTTCCTGGACTCAGTGAAGTATTCCTTAGAGTAACAGAACTGGCTCTGTAACACCCTGCCTGCCAGGACCTTCTCATCTCTCCCAGGTCCTGGAAGCCACAGGAGTGGCTCCTCAGGCTCTTCAGAGTCCTGTTCTCCTCCCAAAAGGCACAGGGCCAAAGATGATGCATCCATGGCCTTCCTCCCCATGTGCCCTCGGCCCCCAACTGCTCCATTCTTGGTCATAAATGTCACTGCTGATGAGCTGTCACTGCAGACAACATCAGGGCTGTCATGGCACTGTCAGAAATGAACTTTTTGTTCATTTGTTGTCTCTGGGGGCAGTGGCTTGGGGGACTGGTGGGAGTTCTTTGTGTGAAGCCTTCTCTCCTCACACTAATGACTACTCCAAGCTGATTTAAGCCCCAGGCTTTCTCATGGCATGGAGACCTCAGTGTTTCTTGCCTAAAAATTACTGTTCAACTAGATGTTTTACCAATTCTTAAATATTTACAGCTTTGGGAAGATATTGGTATCCTGAAGGGAGCCTCCAAGAAAGCTGAAGATGAGACTGTTTACAAGGGCCTGGAGTGCCAGGACAAGGGACAATGGCTTCCCAGTGGCAGAGGGCAGGGCTGGATGGGATATTGGGAAGGAATTGTTCCCTGGCAGGGTGGGCAGGCCCTGGCACAGGGTGCCCAGAGCAGCTGTGGCTGCCCCTGGATCCCTGGCAGTGCCCAAGGCCAGGTTGGCCATTGGGGCTTGGAGCAGCCTGGCACAGTGGGAGGTGTCCCTGCCCATGGCAGGGGTGGCACTGGGTGGGCTTTGAGGTCCCTTCCAACCCCAAACATTCCATGATTCTGTGATAATGCCATTTACCATTTTGGAATATTAACCTATGCAGCACAGAGAGGCCTCATTTTTTTATTTCTCACCTTCTCCAAGCAGTGTCGTAGTGCCAGTCTGGGAGCCATCCATCATGTCTCTGACATGGTTATTCAGCAAGTCAGAACTGATAAATCTGAATTATCTGGTCTCACTTGTCAGCACGAATGTCATCCTTGAACAAATGCAAAATCAATTCCAAACCAAAGGCTATGCTCCTGCCAACTGTTAACTATTGACTGCAGAATCAGTTACGTGTTTCCTAGTGATTAGCAAATTTTGGCAAGCTTCTGGACTCCCAGCTTGGTTTGGGAATTAGGATCATATATACACTTTGCAGAGGCAGCGAGGTAAAGCACATAATGGCTCTTGTATTTTGTTCTGGACCATAATTCCTCAGCTAATTCACTTCCTCTGCATCCTCATTCTCTTTTCCTATGGTGAAAAAAAATGAAGTTATAAAGTCTGCTAAATGGCTAATCAAGCAGTTCTGTAAACTGGCAATTAATTACATGTTACTGACCATGCAGAGAGAATGCTGCTGGTTTCATAGTTCAGAAGATGTTGGAGAAGGATTTCTGTATCTCAACAGGTCTAACTGCATGTGTGGGCTTCGCCATTAAATGCTGTTAGATGTGTTATTCTCCTGTATCTACAAAGTAAAATATAATATAAAAAAAATTACGTGTTTACCCTCTGCCCCATTGATGAAGGCACCCTGAGTTACTTAAAAAACAAAGAAAACAAACAACAACAACAAAAAAAAACACCAAAACAAACCCAAACTCCAAAAACCCAAAAGATCCCCCCCAAAAAACCCAAACAAACAAACCCCCACAAACAAATAAACAAACAAAAAAAACCAAAACCACAAAAAACCACAAAAACCAAAAAAAAAAGCCGCTAAGATAAATGCTGGAGCAATGCAAAAAGAAATAAAAGTTCCATGACAGTCTTAGTGCTGACTTCTTTAACTAATTTAGTGAGATTTTTAATAGAGAGGGAGCATAAGTTAAACGTAAATTAAAAAGTAACTTCTAATGAAGTATTTTTATAGGGGAATATTTTATACCTACTCTGTCTGGTTTTATATCTTTAATTTGCTGAGTAAAAATATAGATGGTTCTTTTCCTCTGTTTTTAGCAACCCCCTGGAGTTAAAAGCATGAACAGAAGTGTACATACATTCTCCAGTAACTGCTGCTCGTTGCAATCTAGAGAGCAGTGGAAAAACCCTGCAGGTAGAGAGAGCTCCTACAGCTCCTGTGGGTGACATGGTGGGGGACTGAGGCTCTGTTCTTGAGATTTAGAGATCTCTCAACATTAAAAGTGAGTAAGAAGCATTTAAAATGTGAAAACATCCATTAATTCCTCCTTTAGTAATTAGTGTAAAGTCAGTTGATGAAATGAGAGACTTTTTTTGAGTTCTAAAGTATGAGAAGTTGATGCAGTTATCCAGTTCTGGTGTCCCAAAATGGAAAGGACATGGAACTGCTGGAGAGAGTCCAGAGGAGGGCACGGAGGAGCTGAGGGGACTGGAGCCCCTCCCTGTGAGCCAGGCTGGGAGAGCTGGGGCTGCTCAGCCTGGAGAGGAGAAGGGTGTGTGGAGAGCTCCCAGCTCCTTCCAGGGGCTGCAGGGAACCCAGAGAGGGACAATTCCTCAGGGACTGGAGGGACAGGAGCCAGGGAATGGCTTCAGACTGACAGAGAGTAAGGTTAGATTAGAGATTAGGTAGAAAACCTTAACCAGGAGGGTGGGCAGGCCCTGGCACAGGGTGCCCAGAGCAGCTGTGGCTGCCCCTGGATCCCTGGCAGTGCCCAAGGCCAGGCTGGCCATTGGAGCTTGGAGCAGCCTGGCACAGTGGGAGGTGTCCCTGCCCATGGCAGGGGGTGAAGGAGATGAGCTTTAAAGTCCCTTCCAACCCAAACCATTCCATGATTCTGTGATTCTATGACAGAACTTTCCATATCCAGTTTGAATATTTAATTCCCTTTCTCATTGATTCATACACAATAAGTGATGAATACAAATACTAACTCAACATCTAACTCATAACTCAAAATCACAATGTTTTGTTTCTAAGAGTTTCTGAGGGCAGCTGTAAAATAATGATTCTGATATTTTTAGCCAGTGGATCTTCAGTGGCTTTCAAACAAGGTCTGTGAACTTTTTCTTCATCGCCTACAGGCTTATTTTGCCTTTTTTTTTTTTTTCACAAGAGCAGAGCTACATCCAAACTGCAGAACAGCATTTACCATGTGAAATCTGAACACGATGGAGTACATGCAATGCTGGGAAAGTAGAGAATTAAAGCTCTGATGTCCAAGATGTAAAATCACAGAAGGCAGTGGGTGTTCTGCAGCGAGCAGGCAGCCACACTTCATCACACTCCCCAGGCCACTTGTTTTGTAGCCATTTACTTCCCCAGCAGGAGCCCTTGGCTCCAGTCACACTTCCTTAGCAGCTCTCCACGTTTGATTGATTATTCAAACAGCTGACTATGTTTTCAGACCTGCAGAGGTTTTCAGATGCACTTGTGCAAAACGTTCATGGGTTAATTTCTTATCTTAATGTATAATTTAGAGGACAATATTTCTTTTTCTGCATATTAGTTTTCATGCCATGGCAAATTACTAATACCCATTTTAGTCCTCCAAAGCACAAGAAATTCTTTGCTAACTTGAATAAACAGGTTAGTTCCTTCCCTTCTAATGCCAAAGTCCTCTCATAAATTATTTTTATCTTGTTAATTCTACTTTTTGAAACACTTAATACTAATTGGTCTGGCCTAAAAATTTGTCTTCTCTTCTCTGAGATTCACACATGAAAACCTCTCCTCATATGTGACAATACTCTTCTTTCTAGAGTTGTTTTCCTTTGTACCATTTATTGATTCTTGAGGGCAGCTCTGAAAGTGAACTAATTAAGCTTTCTGCAAGAGATTCTGAAAAATTAACTATTTTAGGTGAGGAGGTAAAAGCTAATCAAGTCTTGGGTATTAAAAATTTGGATTTAATTATGGATTTAGCTATTCCTAATTAGCTGATGTGATGGATGCTTCTGAAAAGCATTGTATTGCTCTTGACATATTATGGTAGTTTGTCCTTCATGGTGGACAGTCTGTTCTTGTCAGCCTTGTCCTAACTCCAGTTCACCTGCCCTAGAAATTACCTGTCCTTTAGGGTGCTCCTTGGAGGAATAAATCAAGATAAGGGAAAAATGATAAAGATAAGAAAAAAAATACATGTAGTTCCACTAAGAATGTTCTTTAAAATAAAAATCGTTCAACATAACATACTTTTGGCATCAACCTTGAATAAGTAATTAATTCACTATTTTTTATGCTACTAATAATTTATGGAAACTTTTTTTGAACCTATAGCAATATATAATATTTCTTAAAAAAAAGTTTCCAGCATGAAAATCTGGTTTGGGAGGAATTGTTTAACCAACCCTTGAAACTGTGGCACATTTAACACTCAGATTTGAGAGGAGAATGCAGTGACTGCAGAGGTGAAGAGCATTGGTTGACTTTGCCACTGGATGTCATTTTATTGGGCATGCCCTAAAGCCTTTTTCTTCTAAGTGCATTCTAAATTGGTCCCAGCAGACTTCTCAGGCTTCTGCAAAGAGCCAAAATCTGTGTATTTTTGTTATTCATTGGTGGTGTGATCCCCTCAGAATTATGGAAGTTTTCTGTTATCGGATCCTCACACTTTATATCTCCCTCTCTGAGCACAGACTTTGCCAAACCTTTTCTTGGACCTATAAAACTGGACAAAATGAGCAGCATGTGAACACACAAATAACCAGAGGAGTGACTGAGAGGGGCATTTCCCCTCCACTTCAGGTCTTTCAAGCTCTGAGTTTCATACCTCTTGTCAAAAGAAGGAAAGCTCACATTTTGACCTTTCTAATTTACTTTTTTTTAAGTTGTGGCTTCGGATTCAAAGCTGAGAGAAAGTTGTCCTTAGATGTGCTGTATCCACTGCATTACTCAGACCCAGGATAAACTGTAAAAAATTAAAATTAGTTCTGGAAAAAGATGAAATCAGCAATTGGCACCATGTTAGAAGAGAGGAGCTGTTGCAGAACCCTTCAGCCCATTGTATTTGCAGCTCTTCAGCAGCCTGTCCACGTTACAGTCCTGACAGTGCCAGGAGCAGCCAGCTCCATTCCCCACTGAAAGTCAGGGCTCAGAATAGCTCTCCACCTGTTCCCTCACAGGAAAGTCCTTCTTGCAAAACCAAAAAGGGAAAATGCCTTTTCTTCAAGCAATACGTTTGAGAAGTTTTTTGGTTTTGTTTTTTTTTTTTTTTCCAATTTAGCTTTTCATAAAAAGATAAAGAAGTTCAGCTTCTTTTTACCCTCCCACATAGCAGTTCTCCCATAAAGGATTACTTTTCAGTAGTTCCTCCTATTACCCAGGAAAAAAGAGAGGAAGAATCCTTTGAAAGCTGTCTGGCAGATTTGGGGGCCAGATTCTTTCCTTTTATTTATCTCCTTTCCCATTTATTCATCAGCTTTATCAGCAGGGGACACAATACTTTGTGAGATTGTGATCTTTCTACACTCATGGAATACTTCAGTAAAATTAAATTTTCCTTCCAGCTGCCTCTGTTTTAGAAAAGTCTCTCTTTTTTGATGATTGAATCCTTGCCAGCTTTGGTGGTAAGGTCATTAATAGCATGTATGTTCACACAGTGCTACAGTTCAGTAAGAACTGTACCTGAGCTAAAAAAAAGAAATTAGAGTTTCAAGCTGTAGGAAACTAGAAGGTTCACCCTTTGCACTCTGAGCTCTCATCAGATTTTTACTGTTCTTTGCTGTTTTGTTCTGTTATTATGATGTTCTCTGAATTGCCTAAGCAGTCAATGGGAGAACTACTTACCTGCTCTCCTCAGCTCTTGACATCAGCTAAACAATGCATGAAAGTGTTTTATAGAAAGAGACAGACAGGGGAAGAGATATGGAGAAACTAGAGATATAAAGTGACATTACCCATTTTATGAAATGACAAAAGAAAACATGCTGAAAGTCAAAAGCCTTCAGCAGCAGCAGCATTTTTAAAAGGCCTAGTATCACAATAAATAAGATTTTTCAGAGCCTTTTGGTAAAGGAAATAAGATTTTGTCATTGTTCTCTATTGGTAAATTATCCTTGAAAAAAGGAAAGATGCTTCTCGGAAATAGGAGCTAATGCTAAGAAAATTTACTCCTAGCAAGCAAGTGATGCTTTTACAATAGAATCTTATCCAAGGGAAAAGTTTATGGCACAGTTATAGTGGGGATAACATCTTTGAAAATTACATAACTGATTAGAAGTGAGAACTAATCAGTTAATTTTGTGTGGTGTTAAAATCTTTCCTCACTCAGGTGCTGCAGCTCCATTCTACTTTTCTTATTGTTCTTATTTGTTGTTCTGCTCTGGCAAAATGGTGCCTTAGCACTGCATGTTGGTAAGAACTGGAACAATTACAGACTGCTCATATTTGGGATGGGATTTCAAAGAACTTTCCATTAGTTTTAGGCTGTTGAAGTAGGATGATAGAATCACAGAATGGTTTGGGTTGGATGGGGCCTTAAAATTCATCTCCTTCACTGCCTGCCCTGGGCAGGGACACCTCCCACTGTGCCAGGCTGCTCCAAGCCCCAATGGCCAACCTGGCCTTGGGCACTGCCAGGGATCCAGGGGCAGCCACAGCTGCTCTGGGCACCCTGTGCCAGGGCCTGCCCACCCTCCCAGGGAAGGTTTTCTACCTAATCTCTAATCTAACCTTATTCTCTGTCAGTTTGAAGCCATTCTCTGGCTCCTGTCCCTCCAGTCCCTGAGGAATTGTCCCTCTCTGGGTTCCCTGCAGCCCCTGGAAGGAGCTGGGAGCTCTCCACACACCCTTCTCCTCTCCAGGCTGAGCAGCCCCAACTTTCTCAGCCTAAAAATATCAGTAACATGATAATATAATATCAAATCCTTAAACAATCACTAATCTGATAACTATCAATAATCTGATAATTTAGATATTTGACATTTTACCATTATTTACCCACTGAAACATTTCAATTCCCTTTCAGGCTGGACAAGCTGTGGCTGTTGGTGTGACTGTTCCCTGACTGAATTAAGGCTGGGCAGTTCAGACATTAATTCCTGGGTGGGAAGAACAATCCAGCACTAGGAGAGAAATATTATTTTACGTGATTAAACTAAACAGTCCTTCAAAGATGTAAATGGCAAATAATTTATTGCTAGATTTGTGCCAGATTTCATACAGGTGCCAATGCAGTCTGGTTTTCATGCAAATTTTCAATATATTTTAACCCAACAGACAAATCTTCACACAAAATCTAGACAAAGATAATGAAGGATATGCACACTTACCTAAGGTCATTACTAGTATTATGAGGAAAAATTGGGGGAAAAAATGTAGTTTAATGGTGAGAGAAGAGCAGTAGGAAGCAGAACTCTGAAATTCTCCTCCCGGCTCTGTTACTGCCTTGTTGTGTGCTCTCGGGCCAGGAGTGTGGTGCTCCTGTTTCTTACTTCAGCTGCTTTAAAAATCAAGTATAATGCCCCTTCCTCTCAGGGATGATGTGAATCTGAATTAATGCTTAAAAAGCATTTTTACATCCTGTAATTGAGGCACTGTGTAAGTGCAGTGTATTAATATTTTACTGAATACAGTAATTCCTGAATTTTAAGCAGGAAACCTGCTGTTAAACGGTATAGTTGGCATGGGTGTAAATATTAAATTGTTGCATGCAAATTAGACTTTAAATCATGTTTCCTCATGGAAAAGGTACCACAGCAATCATTCCATTTTCAGCTGGAATCTGCCTGGGTAGGATTTAGTACAAAGTCATTTCTGACTCCGCTGATATCTCTTTAACTTCAACAATGCAGGCAGCATTTTGTTAGATTTCCACTTGACAGATACAGATGACAATCAAATTATTTTTGTAATGAGGCATCCAGAAATACACAGAGAAGAGGGGCAACAAATGTTGCTTTGAATTAATATTTAAATCTCATTGTTTGAAACAGTCCTCTTGAAAGAAAATCATGGCTGATTTTAATAGCATGGAAGCCCCCAGAGTCCTTCAGCTCTATCAGCTCTGTAGTGTCAGTCTCTTTTAATCAGTCCTTCTTTTATCACTAAGCCCTAGATGACAGCCTGAAGTTTCACCCTGAGGTGTAGAGCATTGAAATATATATGTGACTTATCTGACTTCAACTTTAAAAGAATTGCATGGGAGCAGAAGGACAAATGCTGTCCTGATTGCATTCGGCTTGCTGCACGTCACTGAAAATGGAATTGGCAAAATGGAGAGGCCTGAGAGGTAGGAAATAGCAATTTTCTAACAAATGACATTTTCTTTTACATGATAATGGTCAAAGTCAGTAGTCATATAAACCTCCACATTGAATTATAAAATCTTCAGACTGACAGGAGGAGCCAAATTCACATAAAACCAAAGGCAGAGGCCTCAACTGATGTGAAAGGACCTCAAATGCAGCAACTCACATCACATTCTGGCTCGGGAAAATGCAATGTCTTGTGGCAAATACCCCAGAGCAGCATCTCAGGACAGATATTTCCTCCTGTCTCTCTTGCACAATATTGCTTGAACTACATTACCTCTCTTCATTCAACCAAGGACTGTCTTAAATAGAGATGTTTTTAATGATACCTTATAGAGTTTGTAAGGAATGTGAAGATGATGTTTCAGTAAAAATGTATCACTGGGAACACAAAAAAAGAGTTTGCCCAGCTTCCTACAGTTATCTCTATTTCTCTGTGTACCAAGATGGATTTTTAGAATGTAATGTGGCCTGAATCTGGGGAAAGGAGTGAAAAACTCCACCTCTGAGGTCAGAGACCACATGCAGACCTTGGTTCATCTGGTCTGTAAGTCCTTTGAGTAGTGAACAGCTATGACAAATATTAGTATGCCATTAATAGCTGCTTTTCAGAGCCTGTTCTGTCATATTATCTAAAAATGTGACTGAATAGTGATGTTTAGTGCTATGAACCTCTTTGGCTTTTTTATATTATGTTTGCTCTTTAAAGTATTTGCAGTCACGATAAAAACTTTGTTCTCTTAGTTGTGTTCAGAGAACATTGATTGTTTTACCCTAATGTGGTGAATAATGCCCCAGAACAGGTGATGAAATATATCTTTAATTTTACTCTTAGGTACACTTTGGCTCTATTAAGAAAATTTTATTACTGCTTTTTGTTCTTTTTTAAGATACTACAAGTGAAACTGATAAAAATATGCCCTTTTTTTTTATGAAATGAAAAGGAATGCATTTGTTAAGAGACCAAGTCCAGACTAATACAGCTACACTGCTTCCTCCAGCCTCTCAAAGCTGATGTGCCTCATGATGTGACAAACTCTGGAACTGCTTTATCAAGGCAGAGGTATTTTTTTCCTAACTGTGGTGGTGAATCACAAGGGTGTAATTTGGATGCAGAAATATGTTTATGCAAATCTCCAATGCCAGTATTAGACATGGCTTACACTAAATGATGACTTTTGTTCTTTTATGTAAGGAAACACACTGGAGGTGTGTGAGTGTAGTTTAAATGCATTTGGGTGTATTGCAGCTGTGAATCCAGAAAGTTTGGGAAGCTGAAAAATATCAGTAGAGGGAGCTCCGACTGCATTTTTTGGGAAAGATTATTCCTAGGCTTTGGTGGACAAGCCGTTTGCCATTCCTGGGAGGAAGCTGCCCCTCGTGATGTGCTCTCTGACTGTTTAGCAGCACATTTGAGCCAAACGACAGAATAACACAAAAGGAAAATGGCTTAATATCCATCTGCCTTGTCATCTTTTGTGGATTATGGATGGGCTGCAGGCTGCAGACCCCATACAGCACCATTGTTCCACTTCCCTCTTTTTTCTTCAGGATCTCACATCGAACCTTTTCAGTCACCTCAAATGTCAAGCCAGGACTGAAAAAAATCAATACTCAGAAGAATTTGGTGTGACACGGGGGATTGTAATTTGTCTCACATGTCTAAGTAAAAGGGAAAGAGAACAAAACAACATGTTTTTTCCTCAATATCCCATGTCTTCTTGATCAATAGGATATAATATTTGCCGTTCTCAGAGCCTAATGATGAATTCCCAATGTTCTAAAACATCTCGAGGGTGTCATTTACTCATTTTCTCACCTGCCTCTTCCAATAGGTACAAAAGCAGCTTGAGGAGAGGCAACATCTCTGACCTTCTCTGTGCAGAGTTCCTCAGAAACTTCTCCCTGGCAGGATGGTTCCTTTGACAGCAGGGAATTCCTGGACACTGTTCCTAAGTACAAAAGACCCCTGGCACGGCTGGCAGGGGTCAGGAGGCAGCACAGGTCGAGCTTCTCTTCAGGCTTCTTCCACTCCCAACTCAGTCTCATGCCAGGGCTCAGTGGCTCAGCTCTGCACTGTCACTAAAACAAGGACAGTGGGGCTGCAGTTCCACTGGAACCATGCCTTTGACACATTTCTGTGTGATTGCTTTACAAATCTGCCCAATGCTTTTGACAGTGAGATCTGCCCAAAATGTGATCTCTTGCCTTAAAGCTTCTCTCTGCTCGTTTCTCTGTCAAATGTGTTGGTCAGCCACATCCCCATCTTCCTGTTTGGGGGAGAACAGCAACAGATTATTTGTGTTTTCTTTTGTGTTAAAAGAAACTTCAGGATTTAAAATATCTTGGGATATTCATGCTACAATTTACTTTTTTATATCTATATATTTTTTTTTTTTTTTAATAGAGTAAAATTTAAACAGGACAGTTTTGGTCAGTTTAAGATATGTAGATTTCTGTGTACACATGTAAGTGTTTAATAAGGTTTCCAGAATGACTGAGATTCCTTTCAGCTTTTAAGGCTTACATTTCTGGATGTGTAATGCTCTCCAAGTCCTAGGCTTAAGCGACTAACATGGCTGAGTGTCATTCTTAAAGTATTAAACCCACATTTGGTTCATAGGTTGATTCAAATTACAGTTTTGCCTTCATGACTGGATTTACTGAGCAACTCATGGTTAACTGACACACTGAATTCCTGTGTCTTGTATACAGGATCAGCCAGAAAGAAGAGTTTAACCTGAACGCTGTCCTTTTTATTCAATGGCTTAATGGATATTCAGGGGGTTTTCTTAAAGAATCAATTTACTGAATCATCCTTAGTTTCTTTCTCCACACAGTTTAGAGTATTTACTGTGAAGCCTCCCACTTAAAAGATAAATGTTCAAAAAATTTTTTTTCATCAAATAATAAGAAATGCTGGCAAGTGTTTATTTTACTTTGTTCCTAATGATTCCCCTTGAGCAAACTGAGGATTTTTTCAAATCTGGTGATTGTTGTATGTGTGTTGTATCATGTTTACAAATCATCAGAAGATTTCAAAATCCATTCAGTAATTGAGAATAAAGTATTCAGTTACATCAAAAATCCAGATCCTTGAGGGAATTTTCAATTTGCCATATATATTTGGTTTTGCAACTTTTCAGGAAATAATACATTTCCACTTATTTGCATAAATTAATGTTTCCTCATTTTGAAATTTCATTCTGCTGAGTTGTGTTCCAGATACCAACGAGGTCAAGGAAGTCTTTGTTCCAGGCTCAGTCAGCAGCGTGTGCAGTGCAGATATATTTATGCACGTCTCCTCAGTTTGGTCCAATTGAAAAAAAAATCTAGTGACTGCAGGGAAGAAAGGTCAGGTTGTGGATTCACAGTGCAGCCTGAGAACATATCACAGACACTGGGCACTGCAAAGCTCCAATATTTATGATGTATATGTTAATAATGTTCAGAGCTGGCCCAGAACAGGTGTAAAATGGACACACCAAGCTGTTGGGTGACAAACCCACCCAAATAAGGAGTAGCACTGGAGCTGTTGGCTCTGCAGGTGGACCAGAGGAAGCTCCCATGCTTTTATAATCCCTGGGAATCCTGACTTGGAGTGGTGGCTGCAATGCCACCACACAGCTTGGAGGGCACCATGGGATCACAGAATGGGTTGGCTTGGGAGGAACTTTAAAGATCATTTGATTCCACCCCTGCCCTGGGCAGGGACACCTCCCACTGTGCCAGGCTGCTCCCAGCCCCAATGGCCAACCTGGCCTTGGGCACTGCCAGGGATCCAGGGGCAGCCACAGCTGCTCTGGGCACCCTGTGCCAGGGCCTGCCCACCCTCCCAGGGAACAATTCCTTCCCAATATCCCATCCAGCCCTGCCCTCTGCCACTGGGAAGCCATTCCCTGCCTCCTGGCCCTCCAGGCTCTTGTGAAAATCCTGACCCAGCTCAGCAAACTCTCCAAAATGTATGACTGTAGAAGTAGCATTTTGTTTTTAGAGAGAAAAGGAGATAATTATGCTTAGAGTACAGGTATTTTTATGTTCCCTGTAGATATATTGATGATAATCCCTTGGCCTGAGACATTTTATTCCATCTTGAGTAAAGGCTTTCATATTTTATCAAGGTTTTTCCTGGAGCCAGCCTTAAGCTCTAACAAGAAAAATGACTGCTCCAGGCGCTGATTTAGCCTCAACAACTCAGCCCAGCACTCAAAGGCACTTAGGGGTTGTGACAGAGCTTTGCAAAACCCAACTCCAGGCATCTGACCACCAGGCCAAACCTCCTGGCACTGAACCCTGAGCTGAGACTGCTTCTGAAAGGCAGAATCCTGCACTTCAGGTGAGCAGGTCAAAAACAAGAGGGATGTTCTCTTTCTTCTGCTGCCTTTGGCTTTTTGTGTGGCTGAGGACCCAGCCTTTTCCATGTGCCTGGTGTGAGTGGTGCTGAAAGAGGGGTGGAATGAGGAGGCACACAAACCTCAGTGGAAAAGGATCCTGAAGTGCTGACAGCACTGGGAGCTCACAGCAACTCCCCTGCACTCATGGAAGCCTCAGGTCGTTGTGTGGGGCTCCTTGAGATGGATCTTTGGATCCACTAGGCACAAGTAGTGACTTTAGTCAGCTGTAATTCACAGCTCCCAGTCTCTCATGGAGGTAGAATTCTAATTCTTTTAAAAAAATAACCAGAAAAACTGCCACTTTCAGGAGACAGGTGACATTCCCCTCTTTTAGTCCTTCTCTCTCCCTCAAAGAATTATCCAGTCTTTGGGAAATCCGAGTGCTCAGTTAGGAAGGATTTGTTTTAACACCTGTGACTGCAATTCCCGTTGCACACCCTTTGGGACAGTCCCATCAATCCCAGACTGCACAGCTTTGCTCATTTTTTGCCCCCCACGTCCAGGTCATCCCCGTTCATTCTGTTATGTGGTGAAGATCAGCTCAGGAAACAGAAGGCAGAGAGTGCAGCTCCTCTCCTCCAGAACAGCTTATAACTGTAAAACTTGACCTTTTCCCCTTTGAGTGATCCCAGGAATCTCTAGAATTTTCCTTGACTTTATGTTTCAGTAAATATAAAAATCAAACCCATATACCGTATTTCTCATTAATTCAATGGAGAATCATGCACACTGCAGCCTCCTTTGAAGTTAATTGAAGAATCTTGGCCTCCATTGACTCTGGTTTCAGTTTTGGTTTGGCAATAAAACTTCAAACTGAACGAGCTGCGGCTGCTGTAGTTCTTGTTTCATTTCTATGGAAAGTTCTCATTGCACCCACAAGCACATAATAAGTGCTGAAAAATCCCTCATTCCTAGCTCATATTTTGCTGACAGAGAAGATAATTTGCACATGTCAGTACTTTCTGTGGGTAAAGTTAGAATTCCTGAGCTTTGGCTTTTTCCCAGTTGATGTCACAAAGCTGGCCACGAAACCAGACAGTGAAGTTTTAACCAGGACATATTTGCTGACAGTCATAAGATGTCTGACTGAGGACTAGAAGGTAATTGGGAGTAGAGGACATGAATTTGTGATGGGAAGCCATGTTTGGCCAGTGTGATGGCCTTGACAAGGAAATGACTTGAGAGGACAAGGGAGAGCTTGTCTTGAGTGTGGCAAGGACTTTGACACAGTCTCCTGTAACTTAATAGACCAAGTGTTGGAATACAGACTGGAGACAGAGGCAGAGGGGTGGACTGACACCTGGCTGAGCTGCAGGGCTCAGGGAGATGGGGATCAGTGACACAAAGTCCAGCTGGAGGCCAATTCTGAGTTCTGTGGCCTGGGTGTCACTGCTGCCATCAGCACTGTTCAGTATCTCCGTGAGCAGCCTGGGCTGTGGCACTGCCTGCACGCTCAGCACCTGCAGGTGACACAACACTGGGGGAATTTGGGGACACTCCAGGGGGATCTGCTGCCATTCAGGGGGACCCCAATGATTCAGGCCAGAGAATCACGCTGAGAGAAACCTCATGAAGCCTGACACTGGTAAACGAATGGAGGGGAATGCCAAGTCCTGCCTGTAGGCAGGAAAAATCCCACACATCAGCACGAGCTGGATGGGGGTCAGACAATGGGAGAGCAGCTTTGCAAGGAAGGAGCTGGGAGTGCTGGTGCACAACAAGTTGCACAGGAGAGAGCAATATGAGCTTGTGACAAAGTGTCAGCAGCACAGGAGGGAGGTGACACTTGTCTCTGCTCAGCACTGGTGGGACACTGCTGCTTCCAGTTGTGGGTTCCCCAGTACAGACAAGGACATACTGGACTGAATTCAGGGAAAGGACACAAGGGGGGTTAGGGGATTGGTGCAGCTACAGCTTCCTTGTGAGGGGAATAGGAGGGGCAGGCACTGATCTCCTCTCTGACCAGGGACAGGACCCAAGGGAAGTTGTGTCAGGGGAGCTTTAGGCTGGATATCAGAAAAAGGTTCTTTCCCCAGAGGGTGCTGGGGACAGAACAAGCTCCCCAGGGAATGGGCACAGCCCCAAGGGTGCCAGAGCTCCAGGAGCATTTGGACAACACTCTTGTGTGACTCTTGGGGATGGTCCTGCACAGGACCAGGAGCTGGACTCAATCATCCTTGTGGGTCCCTTCCAGCTCGGTTTTTTTCTGAGACTGATGTGATTAATAAGAGGAGGCTGAGGGAGCTGGGACTGTTGATCCTGGAGAAGGGGGCCTCAGGGGATCTTCTCAATGTATATTTAGAGCTGATGGGTGAAATAAAGAAGACAAAAGAAGACTTTTCTCTGTTGCAAGCAGTGACAGGACAAGAGGCAGCAGATACATAGAAGATATTCCATTTAAACAATGTAAGCCTGTAAAATGTTCTATAGACATTGAATTGTCTGTAAATTTCACCTATTAACTAGGTACAGAAGAAATTTAAACTATTTACAGAAGAAATATGTGCTGATGTATAGAAAAAGTGTGTTTGATAAAAAAGAGTCATGCTGGAAAAGGTCCACCAAGTTGATCAGAGGGACAGAGCAGCTCTGCTGGGAGGAAAGGCTGCCAGAGAGAGCTGGGATTGTTCAGCCTGGAGAGGAGAAGCTTTGGCCTGAGCTCAGGGTGGCCTTGCAGGGCCTGAAGGAGCTGCAGGAAAGCTGCAGAGAGACAATTGCCAAGGGCTGGAGGGCCAGGAGGCAGGGAATGGCTTCCCGGTGGCAGAGGGCAGGGCTGGATGGGATATTGGGAAGGAATTGTTCCCGGGGAGGGTGGGCAGGCCCTGGCACAGGGTGCCCAGAGCAGCTGTGGCTGCCCCTGGATCCCTGGCAGTGCCCAAGGCCAGGTTGGCCACTGGGGCTTGGAGCAGCCTGGCACAGTGGGAGGTGTCCCTGCCATGGCAGGGGTGGCTCTGGGTGGGCTCTCAGGTCCCTTCCAACCCAAAACATCCAGTGATTCTGTGATTCTATTCTGTGTTTAACTCCCTTAGATGATTAGGCTGTGGCCTCACAATTGATAAGAGGGAAGAAGCATTGGAGCACAGGGAAGATTGTTATGCATCTACCAAAACAGCAAGAAAACATTTGCACAGTCAGAGTACAAGTGGAGATGCACTACTTGTTATGCTTAGAGTCAAAAAAAAGTAGCGAGAAATGAATCTTGTCTCTTTTCCATGAAGCAGAATCCTACTTTGAATCTGAAGTGCATTTTACTGTGCTGCTGTTGAGAAATGATGAGTGAACAGAGATCATGAGGTGAAATCCAGAATGTTCATGTGCTTGCAGATCCCAAGGTCAAGTAATGCTGAAAAGGCTATTTGGGTAGGGGTATGTATTGCAGGGTGTGTTAATTTATTAATAAATGAAATTCTGAAGAACGTCCAATGCTGTGGTTCTGAAGGCAGAGGTTTGCTGAATTCTTAAACTTGAACTGAGTCTTTGGAAAAATAGATTGAGATTAACTACACTAAACAAGACAAAAGCAGTTACCCTGAATGACTGATTTCATCCATTAATTTCAAATATGTTTGGGGGTTTATTCAATACCTCACTTAAAAACTATGGGCAAACACTTGTGGAAATCAGTAGTGTATAGCCAAAATATTTAAGGCAATTTCTGGGACATAACATGATTTTTAATGGCTAAAATAATAATAAAAATGGGAATATCACGTGATTCTCATACTGGTTTTAAATGGAAATTGTTCTGGCCATCCTCTATTCAGTTGGAATGTTTCTGGCACTTGTACTGCATTTTCAGAACGTGTCTGCAGCTCAGTTACCTGGTGAAGCTTCAGCTTGTCTCTGGGCCCCATCCTGAGCTCTGCCCTGACTGCAGTGCTGGAGCCTGGCAGGAGCAAACAGGAGAGCAGGTCTGGCTGCCCAGGGTGCTGCAAAGCCAAGCAATGGGCAGGGAAAGCTCAGGAATTCCCCCTCCAAGGGAGTTGCTGAGCTGGCCTTTCCAGCACCACACATCTGTGTTCTTCAAATTGCTTCACTGGGCCTTCCTGAGCCATGTCTGCTCTCTGGGATGCTTCATTCCTCGGGAAGTCAGCAGGAATCCCTCAGAGCATGAGGCCATACGTGCACAGCCTTAATGGCTCGAGTTTAGTGAGCAAATCAAGCATCCTTGAAGAGGCAAAGTGAATTTAATTCAAGCTTCTTTTTAATATTTTAAAAAAATTGTTTTTAAATTTTATTTTAATGGCCTCTGGTATGCTGAACAGCACAAAGAATATCATGTGATGAATTCTGATTGATAATCAATGGATGCTCTGGTGAACTTATTACATAAAATCACAACAGACGACCTGACACTTCAATGCATATCCTTCCTTTTTGAAGTATTCTGCCTTCCGGGCTGGCATTCTCCTTTTCTGAGCTTCATTCCCCGGGGGACTGGGAGATTGAATTTAATGGTTAGCTGAGCAAGGATGAGCTGAACTCTGCTCATGTTAACTTAATCATTGCTCTCAATGAGAAAACTTATTTTGGGAGTGTTTATCACCTTGTTTAGTCCAGTAACAGCAAATATAATATGCAAAAAAGGGATTGTTTTGAGACCCCTTACTGATAACATATAATTTTACTTAACGTAGAAGTCCCTAGTTAAGGATTTGAAGTCTTTGATGAGTTGCCTTGAGATTTTGAACCACTTGGAATCATGTAAGACAAATTTAAGATTGCTCATGTAATAGATAAATCTGTTTTTTAATTGGCATGATTTTAAGAGTCTGAACTGTTTACATGATACACTCCTGATAGTTACATATATTTAATTGTACAGGATTTAGTGCTGAATTCTTTGTGTGAATTCTGCAGGCCCAGGCTGTGATATCATTAGGACATACTAGGACAAGCAGGAGTAGTTGGCATCCTTTAGCCTAAACTCAAGTCTCAGTAACTAAATTCTGCCAAAGCTAACAGGAACATGATTAACAGGTTCTGTGGAGACAAGAAGCCCGAGAAACTCAGAACTGAGCAAGGGGTGGAAGTGCATGATACTGCTGAGCTGAGGCCTTAAGCAACCCTTTCCCTTCCCTGTTCCTCTGACAGTGCCTGTCTGACTCCAGTGAGGGCATCCAAGCCACTCTCCAGACACACAAGTTTTCTCATTTTCCCTCTTGCTGTTCTCTCCCCCATCCTGCTGAGGAGGGGGAGTGAGTACCTGCAGCTGAGGGCCCAAAGGAGAGGTGTGTGTGCATGGCAGGCACCTGAGACAGAGAGGAAAGGCTGTGAAAACAGAGCAAAGGCTGGAGCTCATCTTTTTTGGTGATAAAAAAACATTCCATCATTTCAACTGTATTATCTGACCTCTTCCCTGTGAGAAGAACAAAAGCAAAGCCCAGCAAGCAGCTGGAAAACAAAGCAAATATTCACACAGCTTTGGCTAATTAGGGACAAAAATGGTCAGAGATACCCAGTGCCCACCAATTCCTGCACCAGGACAAGGAACATGGCCAGCACCACCACTGCATTAAAGCCCTGCCAGTGCCTTAGGTCCCAGGTTAACCTGAAGAAATAAATAATAAACCTGAAATAATAAATACTCAGATGATTGTGTCTGAAGATATATGCAGTGCTTCCCGGGCATGGAGCCTCAAACAGTTTCTCTAAAGAAGAAGCAGGAACGAAGTTTCCTTTCCTACAGGCTTTAAATGAGGCCAAGTTATTTCACAAGTCAAGCTGTATCAGTGAGTGACACCTCCCAAAGTGCAATTTCTGCAGCCTCTGAGAAGGCCTGGTTAAAGCAGCAGTTACCCATTTGTGTAACCTTTGCTGCTGGTAATTGAGAGTGTGCATTGCTCAGACAGCTTGGAATTAGAATTAGGCAGAGGGACCTTTCAAAGAAAATATGTAAAAAGCTTCATTCTGAGCCCAATTAGAGCTAAGGTCAATCTTCTTTAGCCCATCTCATTAGTGTTCTCTGGCAGCAAAACTTACTTCAAGACTCCAGATATTTGATTCCTGGATGGTTTTTTTTTTTGAATGGACAAGTCAGCTAATAGGGAAGGTGTCATCAAGATGTAAGAAGTCATTTAAGCTAATTATTGTGCAAATAACATGTGTACTTTTACACCATTTCCCCCCCACACTCCTATAATGGATGTAATCCTTTCATATATCCATGTAATGGGTATCCATATAATGGATCTAACCCTACATGAAGTCAATCCCTTTTTTTGAGTAGGCTCCATGCCTTTCACTCTGTTGGGAGTTGATGCATTACATTAAGGCTTCATGAATATCCTGTTCCCAGAGGAGGCACATCTGAAATTCATTGGGAAAAATAAAGAGGGAAATAAATCGAGGTAAACATCCCCAGTTTGATAAAGACAGTGGAGTTTGCATGCAGGATCACCACACATACACAACTGTAGGTTTCACTGAAACCCTGTGAAATTGAACTCCATGTGTGGCTATGTTATTGTAGCTACACAACAGAAATAAATACACAAGAAGTTCATGTTCCATAAGAATACAGGGAGAAAAAATGTATTTCCCTTCCTAGGTGTATCCAGAACATGTAATAGAACAAAGATCTGAGTGCTCATTTATTTCCTTTATTTCTTACTTTATGTCCTTGCAGGTACTGAATTATTTAAGCACCTTGAGTTCCAAACAAAAGTCTCTACACCAGAGTGAGCAACCAGGAGCAATTGCTTGTCTCGGAGTCAATTCCTGACTGCATGCTCAGGAACTGGAACTCTGAGTACACACAGGTTACTTTAATAATAAGTCCTTTTCAAATCCTTGTTCCCTCCCATCCTCAACCAAAACTGCATTTCCTTCCTCAGGTATCTAAAGCCTTGGACCCTTCCCAGGCGAGATATCAATGTTTTTTCTTGAAAATTTTAAACAAAAATCATGTGGTTGGGATAGCCCTCAATCCTAAAGTCACTCGAGGGTTTCCAGTCTTCATATGACAATTTTCATGATGTTTATTGAAGATGTTTCAAGTCAGAGATTTTTTTCTTTTCTGTTTTTTTGAAAATACAGTAGTTTCAGCAATTAGATAGAAACACTTTGTAAGTGGCTTGTAATGAAAGCTCTTAGTTAAAGCTTATGAATGTTTTAGGCAGGTGTTTAAGAAGCATTAAAGGCTTTTGAGGCAGGGAGCAGTGGGTCCCCTTTGGCTGCTGCTGCCATGTAGGAGCAGCCACCCAGCCTGTCCCAGGGGCTCTGTGCCCCTTCCAACCACGATGTCCTCACAAAGAGGGCAGGGCTGGGAGGAGCTGCTGGTAGAGCAGATTTGTCTGAGGATCAGGCAGAGCAGATGTAACAGAGCAGGATTCAACACTTCCACACAAAAAAATGTCTTTGCATGAAAGCCACAACCTTTCAAAATCTCATCTTTACATCTCATTTCATTATTGGGCCTGCATTTCCTGTCCCTAGACATGCCAAATTACTGTTTCCAAGATGTAGATGATACAATTATCTCCAAGTGAAATTAAGTTTTCCAAGCAGCCCTTTATTTGACTTTCTTATCTTTACCTTATTTCCTTTCTCACTCGTTTCATGTCTAAAACTGACATGTTGTAAATTTTGATGGAGGTAGCCTCCCAAAGCAATCTCTAGCTAAGGGTCACTGCTGACCATATTTTCATATGTCTTTAGAGTTTTATTAGTAATTTTAACTCATTTCCTTTGTTTCGGTAGAAGGA
This sequence comes from Vireo altiloquus, assembly GCA_013396875.1. Taxonomy (NCBI): domain Eukaryota; kingdom Metazoa; phylum Chordata; class Aves; order Passeriformes; family Vireonidae; genus Vireo; species Vireo altiloquus. The sequence goes on along the minus strand of VZRF01010454.1, from coordinate 138,577 downwards.
AAATTGAAGAGAATAGTTTAGTGGATATTAAAAACTAAAACACAATGGATCCCATATATCCAATTTAAGTGTTCCAGATATGAAAAGCAGATATATATGAAAAGCAGGAAGTACCTTTCATAAACGCTTCATGGTTCACATCTTTTATTCCTGTGATTCAGAACGCAGAAAAGCTGAGGTATGGCTTCCAGAGAGGGTTACTATTTTGGAAAAATAGATAATTTTACATGGATTTTACTCTGAATTCCACTAAACTACTACCATAGAATGGGTTGGGTTGGCAGGGATCATCCAGTGCCACCCCTGCCCTGGGCAGGGACACCTCCCACTGTGCCAGGCTGCTCCAAGCCCCAATGGCCAACCTGGCCTTGGGCACTGCCAGGGATCCAGGGGCAGCCACAGCTGAGTAATAACTCATAAATATAAAACTGTACTTAATCCAATGGCAAATCATGCTAACATGGTCACACTCTTAAGGAATTGTAGCTAAAAGGGAGAAAAGTCTTGAATATATGAACTAAATGACTTAAAGACATTTTACAGGAAAGAGGCATAATTGTGAAATTGAGGTTGACTAGTGACTAGAAATATTTTTTTTTAATGTATTTCCTAATGTTTTCTAGCAATTCCTAAGGAAAAAAAAAAAAAAAAGGATGGCGAAAAAATAGATTAACTTAGATAAAGCATTAGGTTAGAAATTGTTTGTTTTACCGTGGGAAGAAGGGACTGTCACAAGGAGCTGTGACAAATTGTGTCTGTTGGGAGTTCTGAGAGTGCACGCACAGAGAGGAGCACAAAAAGTGTTTATTGGGCTTGGAGGTGGCAACAGAGCTAATTTGTGACTGTGTGTGGAAGGCATTAGGAAATGCCAGGGCTCAGGTTCTTTGATCAGGGCTGTTATCCCCACTGCAGTCAGGACTTTGAGAGGAATGGTGGCTGCAGAGGTGTCAGGGGTTGTTTTTCCTTCACTGTACAGGCAAGTTTATGGTGCTTTTGCTGTTTATTTTCCTAATTGAAAATAAAAATCAGCTGCTCGGTGTTGAGTTTTCCACAAAATTCTCACATGCTTCCACAGGCACAGTTTTCACTCTGGCTGTTGAATATATTTTGAAATAAAGAAATAATGTGGGTTTTTTAAATGAATTAATGGACAGTTTAAGGACAGTCTCCAAGCAACCTGCAACCTTATGTGTCTCACAGATGAGTGCAGAGAGTATTTTTATTGTTTTCTTGAAGGGTAAAAATATAATTCTACTGAAGAGGCAAAAGTGGCTCTTTCCCTTAATTATAATTGGAAATGAACTAGAGAAAGAAAGACTAACTCTGAAGCTAAAGTTGGAAGCTTGGTCCCATTTTGGCCTTGACAGGAGACACCGGAGACCTTTTAATTCCATTTGGTCAGGAGGGGAGAGCAGGGTGAGGATTTGGTATCATTCAAAATGTAGGAATGTAGTAACTATTAGTATAATGTGTTACTGATTTGCAAATAGGTTTGTGCTCTCCAAACTCAAAAGCAACCTTGCTTTAAGAAGTGTTAGCATGTTTGGCCAATTTTCCAATGGCCAAAATATACTTCTGTTTTATACCTGGTCTGTATAATGAATATACTTCACCCTCAAGAGCATTTTGAACATAGAGATTTAATAAATTTTGAATTCTCTCAGGGTCCATCTTTATCTTTTTAAGAAAAGTACTGACCTGTGAATACTGAGCTGCATGAATGCATGAGGAAAAAAGAGAATAATTTGTAATATTTTCTCTTGTAGTGGGATGTTTCTGAATGAAAATAAAAATAATAGACTAATGGAGGCCACAGAGGCATGAAATAAGGATTTTTGCGTGCATTCTGTTTATCTTCTATTTTTTTATATCTATTTTTCTGTTATTCTATATTCTGTAAAATCTCTACGATCTCTATTTCTATACTTACTTATTTAGGTAACAAAGCAAAATACTTGTCTTATACCTTTCTATTCACTGACAATGGTATTCAGAGTTTTTAAAGTGTTTCTTAAATCATTAACTAAAGCACACTGAGAAAGTATTCAACCAGTGCAAACTGTTAGAGTGAGAATTATATGATTAAAACGCCATTTGCTTCAATGATTTTAAGTCTAAACGTAGGATTTGAAATGAAAAAAAAAAAGACTTCTTATTAAGTAAAAATGTGTAAAAAACAATTTTAGCACAACTACCTCCAGACTCCAGTGTTCAAGGACATCAGAAATGCCTGACAGAAAAAGTTCTTCCAAGGGACTCTTGCTCTGTTCTTCACGATGTCAAGATTAATTAAGTTGACTGTACATGCAAAACACAACCTCCCCTATTCTTTGAGTAACCTCTCCCAGCATGGCCAGGCCAAGTCATCACTATGGCAACAAGTCATCCCCAAATCCATCAGCACCACAGCGACGTGCACGATCCATCTTCTGCTGGGATTTATCATTTACCCTCGTGGAAACCTCGTTCCTTGCTGTGGGGCACTTGGGGTATGCAGGGCCAGGGGAAGCTGTGTGTGGGATCTGAAATAAAGCAGTGACTGGGGCTCTTGCCAGGGTATAGCAAGATATACAGCACTATTTCCTGTATATCAGTTTTTAAAAAGCAATAGCAAAGTTTGGGAGGGTAACATTGGCACTGGGAATAAAATGCATGGACTAAGACACAGCATGAATGTTGGAGTCCAGGAAAGCTGGAAAGTTTCTCCTGTTGTTCTGAGGGCTCCAAGACCCCTCTGAGCACTCCAGGGGGACACAGCCTTTGGTCTGTGCCCCTGGAAAAAACTTCCAACACTCCTGGATGAATTGAAAGCATTGAAAGTGTGACACAAATTGTAGTTTAGTTTATCACAAGGTGAAAAATTATAGTATAGGTATATAGAGAGACAACATGGAGGCTTTTGAGCATTGTCCCTGGGTCCTTCTTTCTCCTTCTTCCCCCTCCATGTTCCACTCTGAAGAAGGCACAGAATGATTGGTAGAGTAGGTTTGAGGTAGAAAAAACATGTTAGAAAGATTTGGTAGTTATTGGTATGAAATAAAAAATATCATACATTGTGATTAGTTATTGGATAATAAGGTTTTAAAAACATGCTGCACACAAGAACCAGCAGCCATTGTAGCAAGGATTTAACAGTGACAAGCCAGGCACAGGCTGCACTGAGAGCTTGATAAGAAAACTGATAAACAACACGAGAAACTGAGCAAAAAGCTTTGTCTCCTTCATTCCTGTTGGAGTCTAGGAAAAGCTTGGGAACTTTTCCTGCTCCTCTGGGTATTTGCTTTACCCTCAGAGCTCCACAAAAAAGGCTTGGCCTGCGAACCAAGCTCGTGGGAGCATTTACCCTCACTTCTGGATGAGCGGAGAGCAACAGAGAAATGAAGAGATGGTTGTTTAGTGCACCACAGAGTGTGGAGTTGTAGTTTTTAGGTTTTGCTATATATGTTATATGGAGCCAACATGGAGATTTTAGGATGTTGGCTTCTTCTTCATCTTCTTCTCTCTTCTCCTTCTCTTCCTTTTCTCTCTGACATGAGTTCCTGTGGTTTGTTAATTGGTAGATAGAATTCAGTGTAAAGGAAACATGTCAGTGAGGTTGATATTCACTGGTTTTGGGAACAAAATAAGATAGGTAAAGTTTTCTAACTGGTTGATAATAGATATAAAAGCTACCTGCTTTGGGTAGCCATTGCCATTCTGCCCTCGTGTTCCTGGAGGTCACAGCACAGTCTGTGCCTCCGAAACTTTGATAAGAACAAGAAATAAACAAGCTCTGAAACAGCAGAAAGAAGCCTCATTTCATCTTTTCGGGACATGGGACACTGAAACAAGGAACACAGCCGGGCCAGATGTCAGGGGAAGAACTCTCGCCCCCCTGGCATTTTCTGATATGGGACTCTGATAAAGATGAAAAACCTCACATGTAGGGGTCAAAAGACCCTACACATGAATTAGGGGAAAACCAGAGTGTCATGGTCCTCACACCCAATGCATCACTGGGTTCTCACGAGGCTGAAAACTTCTCACCAGCCTTCCTGTGCTTCTTATCCCCTGGAAATGGTAAAGTACAGCCCTTTATCAATGCAGACAACCCCCTGTGAGATTGACTTCTAATTACAGAATCTGCAAGATGCAAAAGCAGAAATGGCTGAAATGAGTTTCACATCACACCTTGCCTTAACCCTCCTGGAAAAAAAAAGCAATTTTGATTACTCAAAATACCTAAGAATGTTTCACTTATGGCCTTTATTACTAAAAATCTAATAAATTCCTTCTGTTAAGGGGATTAGTAATACCTGCACTATCTTCCAATAATTTCCCTAATCAGCCAGCAGCAATTTTTTTTTTTTCTGTCTTGTGAAGCCAATATTGAGCCAGTTCCTCTTCCTTCAGGATTGCTGTAGCATTCTCTCACACACCTTAAAAAAAGCCCTGTGAACTACCACTTACCCCAGAAAGTGATAATTTTTCTGATTAAAGGTGAGTGAATGTGACTCTACATCAGGTACCTCCTGGACTGCATCATAAATTAGGAGTTGAAGTGAATTTTCTGTGGTTCAACTTCTAAGTGTGTGATAATTCTGGAAATGGAGGCGAGGGGAGGGATTTAATACAGCTATGTACAGATATCTCCTTATATGTCATAAAACCTTAACATGGTCTGGGTTGGAAGGGACCTCAAAGCCCACCCAGTGCCACCCTGCCATGGCAGGGACACCTCCCACTGTGCCAGGCTGCTCCAAGCCCCAATGGCCAACCTGGCCTTGGGCACTGCCAGGGATCCAGGGGCAGCCACAGCTGCTCTGGGCACCCTGTGCCAGGGCCTGCCCACCCTCCCAGGGAACAATTCCTTCCCAATATCCCATCCAGCCCTGCCCTCTGCCACTGGGAAGCCATTCCCTGGCTCCTGGCCCTGCAGCCCTTGGCAATTGTCTCTCTGCAGCTTTCCTGCAGCTCCTTCAGGCCCTGCAAGGCCACCCTGAGCTCAGGCCAAAGCTTCTCCTCTCCAGGCTGAACAATCCCAGCTCTCTCTGGCAGCCTTTCCTCCCAGCAGAGCTGCTCCATGCCTCTGATCACGCTGGTGCCTCCTCTGGGCTCTCTGCAGCAGCTCCAGCTCCTCCCTGTGCTGGGCCCAGGGCTCTTATGCTCTTATGTGATGACCCTCTCCTGTGATGGCGTAAATTGTTTAATTTCAGTGTCTTTCTTTTGGGAATTTGCCATCCTCTTTCATTTTGGAGTTTTTTCTTTTGCTTTGCCTGTTTTTATCGTCACAGAGTTTGCATGATTGTGAATTGTATCAGGGAAGCTGCTGTGGTTGATCAGTGTGTCAGAGAGGGGGCAGGTGATAAGTCCTGGAGCTCAAGGCTTCCTGGTATGAACATCTTGCACTAAAAGATGATTATATCCAGTTTATGTAGTGAGCCCCAATGTCACAGAACCGACACTACAAAAAATAGCAAACAAGAAAAATTCAGTGTTGCTGCTACACCAATGGGAGCCACAGTCTCAGGTAAAACATATGTTGGATATTCAGTAACACAATTTCGAGGAATATGTGAGATAAATGCACTTTGTTCAACAGAAACTAGAGAGACATTTTTTAAAATCCAGCTGACAAACCTTAAGAAAATGGAGAAAAAATGTATAAGTCTGAATTTTAGAGTATAAACAGATAATTCAATCTTCTAGATGAAGGGTATGCAACAGCTGGAAGCCTGTGTTTGATTCCTGTGAGCATCATGAATGTTGTCAATTGAGCAATGGTTGGTAAATGGGAATTCTGTACTGAACAAACACCTGCAGAACAGACAGAAATGGTTCTGTACTTTTCTGTCCCTCATCTGAGAGGGAGAAGGGGTTGGAAATGCTCCTTTGAGTAAAGGCCAGTTTTTATTCACATGAAGATTAGACACTGCAGGGGACAGAACAATGTGCTTCACTTCTGAACCCCAGGGCTGTGTAAGGGCAGGACAGATCTGTGATGCATTTTAAGCCTTCAGCCAGCTCTGGTTTGGACCCAGGCAGAGAACCTTGGATTGTGTCCATGCCATCTTCTGGTTATCCTGTGGAAATACCAAACTGTATGGCAGCAAGTCTTTAATCTGCACCGTGGGGTACTGATGTTGCTGCTGCCATCTCCCTTTATAAGTGACTACATGAACCTGTTTCATAGGTCATAACCTCACATTTTACAAACTATGTTAATCTGACAGGACTCCATGAGTCTGGCCAGTGACTTCCTCTGGGACAGGTGGCAGTGGTTCAGACTGATAAATAATCAGGTTTTTCAGGAGAAATAAAAAAGAGATAAATATTTACCTGTACACCCAGAAATACGTAGTGTAGGATCAGGAGGTGTAATGAAAATGTTAATATTTTTACTTCCTAGTATGTCTGATAAAATGTAATATGAAAACCTATTTTCAAAGGGGGAAGGCAAAGTGCTCACTGAGGTGTCTGTGGGGTTTTATTAATCTGTTTCCACTGGCTCCTCACTCTGAGGAGCTCCTGAGACCCCATTCAAATTGTCTTCTTACCCTCTTTGAAATGTTATGTTTCCTTTTATCCTGGGCTGGTAGAGGGGAGAATGAATCCAGGTGCATGAGTGCAGGGAGGCTTTCAGAGCTCTTTGGGCTCTTCAGGTGACTTTATCACTCCCAATCTCTTTTAATTGAACTCCTTACTGTGAAGTAAACCTGTATCAAACAGGTGACCCGCCGTGCATGTGAAATTCATAAACAAAATATCCAGAGTCCCCTTTTTCCCTTCCAAGATAAACCAGAGAGTGCAATCTAATAATTTCCTGGAATGTAATTAAGTGGCAAGGTATTTGCTCCCATAAAAGGTTCCCCTTAGGAGCTGAGATAACACACTTGGTAGAATTGCTTGAAAGGTGATGAATTTGAACTAAGCAGACAAAGCAGGAATAGAAAGCTGGGGAGAAGATTACATTAATTGTGCTTATAGAGGGCTTCAAAGGGTCAAAGGCATTGAATTCAGTTGCAATAGGAGAAAATCCTACACATCTAACAGACAAATAGACATTATTTCATCCATGAATTAAGCATTAATAAATGAACAAATATTTAATCACTGTTCAGAATGAAAAGAACGTGTTCTCTTATACAGATGAGGAACTTATCAAAATGAAAAAAGAAGAAATAGTTGGAGACTCTGTTAAAGCCAAAATTTAAATTCTGTAGTCAGCAGCTACCTGGATGTATAATGAGACAACAATATAAATCCAATGCCTAAATCACTGAGGTAGAAATGGGGTTGGGATCTGAAAATGGCTGAGTTTTGAACAGGATACAGGGAGAGATTTATGTCATAGTCCAGCACACTTGATCAAAATATTAATATTTTCAAATGACTTTTTCTACTCCCATGTATTTTTCTGTTAAATCTTTCTGTTTGCACAGAACTTTACTCATTAATTCATTATGTCACCTTTTCTAGCTGGCCAGGCATACACCTCGAGGATTCCTTTCAGACCACAAACTTCCACAATTCCTTCAATATTTTCACTCAGACTTCCTATTTTTATTTTGCTTTTCCAGCCAGCATTTATTCTTTTCAGATGTTTCTCTTTTCCCCCTGCCCTTCCATTTCTCTTTCACCTGTGGCTGTTTACACAAGGGCTCGCTGTGAGTCCCACCACAGCTCTTCTTCTCAGAGCTCAGCCTGAGTGCTTCTGACTTGAAAACCTGGATCTAAGGCAGCATTTCCAGCCCAGCCTGCTTTGGGGTTCAGCAAGAACCTCATCTGAGATAAAACTCCTCCAGACAAGCTCCAGGCCTGGTCCTGCTGGAGCTCGTTGCTATGGCCAGATGTTGGCTTTGCTGTTTAATTATTTCCTTGAGCTTTCCCAAGTTCCCTCCATTCCAGGCTGCTGTCACTTCTAATAAATGAAGGCCTTGCTGGGAAGTTAACTGATCGGATTAATGGTGACACAGGGTGTTTTTTAAACACATGGTATAAAAATCAGGTACTTGAGGATTCTTAAGTGTTATAAGTTTAAGTGTTTTTTAGAAGTTTTATTAGTGTTCCCTTCCTTGTATTCAGGTTTTAGATTATTTTCCTTGCTTGGGATTTTAATTTATTTGGAGTCAGTTTCATTTCCACTAATGAAAAGCAATAATGATTTTGTTTCAATTTGGAGAGCCCAGTGTTTTTCACAAAATCAAATATATCCCTGTTCAGGCACTTTTAAAGTAATACACTAACAAATATTTATATCTTATAGAAAAAATAATTTCATTTGCTCTGTGTTAATGCATTTGCTGCGTTTCATAGATTTCAGTCACTTGCCACAGGACAATCCAATGCAGACCACAGACAGCGTAAGGACAGTGAAGGATGAGAAAATGATAATTTTCTACATTTTACTGAGATAAAATCAGTATTATCCACTAACAATAATATCCAGTTCCATATGTTTTAATACAAAAGGGGTTTGAGTCATGTCCTGTGCTGCCCTTGGACAAAATGGGGCTGATATCAGTGTCAGTGACACCAAACTGGGGGGAACAGACAGAGTGACCTTTTGGTGGAGCTTAGAGGGGCTGGAGGGATGGTCTGGGTGGCCTCCTGCTGCCCCTTAAATTGTTTTCTGGCCCCATGATCCTGTGTCCTGCCATGCTCCTTTGCACAGACTGAGTCTGACAGGATTTTCAGAACACCTGAGATGAGCTGACACCATCTCTCCTCATTCAGAGATAGATGGAGCCAGCTGGTCCATTTTGGAAATCTAATCAGAAATGCCACTCATTCAGCCCATCATATTTGTTCATTTTGGGTTTTTTCCTGTGACTTCCACAGTCTTTGGTTGCAGCTGTGAGGTCTTTAATTTGGCTTGTAAGCTGTGAGAACAGCTAGGAATCCTCTGGAGAAGCCATGGGAAGGACTTCTGTGGCACAGGGAACAGAGTCAGGTGACACTCAGATGCTTTAATACAGACTGTAAACCAACCTTCCTGATTCCTGAGTCTCCTGCTCTTTCATTATTCGTTTTTCACCTCCTACAACAAGTGGAGCAGAAGTCCCATGAACAACATCCTTCAGTGCACTTTGATCAAGCAAGTCAACAAAAGATGTCACAAGTCCTGGGGGGAAGAGCAGGACAAGCATGTAGGGTGCCACAATCCCCAGTGTGGATCATTCCCAGCCATTGGCTGCACAGGGTTTAATGATGGCATTTCCTATGTGTTGCAATAGTACTGGGATATGGATTTTCAGTGTTTGTATTCTTACATTTAAGGAAAATGAGCTGGGCAGTGAGCACACATGGATTCCCAGGGCTGTTATCAGTGAGGTAATGTGTTTGGTGCACTAGGGCCACGCTGGCCACGGAGGAAGCAGCAGATCCTAAAAAAACAGCACAATAAAGTGTCATCCACACACAGACAATGAGTTCCACACACAGCAAAGTGAAAGTCATTAACAGATTGTTTTCCAGGATCTAGTATGGAGAAATTTTATTAACAGATTAAGATGGAGGTGGTTTTGTTGTTTTAACTTCCTGTCTTATGCCTCATGCCCTCCAACCTGCTGCTCTTGTATTTTCTCTTCCCTTGCTTCTCCTTCTGATAATCTACACACAGTGCCTAATCCTACACACAGTGCCCAATTCTCTCTATGCTTGGATATTGCACTTAGAGACTTTCCTTGCTCCAAGTCACTTTCCCATTTCCACCTCACTTTTGATCTGCTCTGTTTCTCCACCATAGTCCTTTTCTTCAACTTACAGGTTTTATTTCCTAATCATTGCTTCCTATTCCCATTATTTTACATTGCTACTTTTTGGTATGCACCTCTCTGCCTTTTAATTCATCAGCCCTAATCTGCTGTACAGATCTCCTTGCAGATATATTCCAGTTTTCCTTTATCTTTGTTCCAAGTCCTTGCCTCTCTCCAACAATTTGTGCCATTTTACTGCTCCATACCTGGCATTCTTGGCCCATACCTTTGATACTTGTGAGACTTTGATATTAACCCCTCCATATTTCATTTTTTTCTTGCTGGGAGAAGTTGAAAAGCATGTTGCTTCTCCTTCGATAAAATAGCCCACTTGACCTACAGTTATCCAGAGGCTTAATCTTTGAATTCTTAGAGAAATTTAGGTTTGAGGAACCAGTAATTATCTGTTGGGCATAGGAAAGCTTCATTTTCAAAGGCTAGAACTGTCAAACTGGGGTGACTTTCAAGAGGATGGCAAAAGGTTCACCCTTGACATGCACAGCAACCTCTGCCAAATCTCAGAATTATAAATGACACAAAAAATGGAAGATAAGGTCACCAGAAGTTTTATAACAAGGGGAAAAGTTATTTTCCTGACTCCTGTTTTCAGAAACTGATGAACTAATTCTGATAGACATTTTTCAAAGAAAATGGGATATTTCAGCCCAGACTGAGTACAACTCCAACCAACACAAACTGTTAGTAGGAATGTTGGGCAATTCACCTGTACTGTAGATAAAACTTTCCCTTCTTCCTTAAGTAAACATCCACAGGAGTCAGCAATTATCCCTGTAGGATTAAAGAATTATAGATATGAACAATAACATCTCTTTAGGAAAACATTCAATATTTTTCTCTATTTCACTTTCCGTTTGATCCAGATGAAATTATGCTATAGTGTTATACTTTTAAACTATTTGTTTTAACCAACTGATTAAGTAAAAAAAAAAAAAGTCTGCCTCAAACCCACTCTTTTAAAATATATCAGTCTACAAAATGAAGTAACTGCTAAAGAAATGACTTTAAATTTAATCCAGCATTATATACCAAGTGTATCATTTTCATCCTGTCATAATATTAATGAAATGGGTGTTCAAAGAATTCTGCTGAGGAAAACCCATCATAAATGGGAATTTAACTATTCTTCTGTTTAAGAATCACAAAGTAATTGGTAATTTAAAGAGCTTTCTAAACTCACAAAAAGTTTAGGAAGCAGGAATCCTACACCACAACTCCTATGCTATTTCTGTAATTCAGGTTATGTGTTCCATAAAGGGAATTTTCCCAATACAACCAAGGAAGGGAAATGTCTTTTATCTCAGGACAAGGTAGGTCTCTTTGATTTAATAAATAAAGTCTAAAGAAATTCACATCTTCTTGTGTTTGTCCAGGTGAAAAAATAACCAGGCAGATTAATTTTCAGCTAGCAAGTGGCACTGAGGAGAAGTAACCCAGCCTTTGATGTTGATTAGCATAACAAAGGAAAAATACAGATGATGCTTCAGATTTCTTTTGTAGCCAAATTAGCGTGTCAGGTTTGGGATGATAATCAGGAGTGATTAATAGGATCACTGTTATTTTGGAACACAGTTTGAGGTAGATGGGATCGAAAACATGACAGCAGTGTCAGAGTTTTTCCCTGTGGAACTCCAGGATGGTGCTGTTGTTCTCCAATTTTTCTCTGCTGTGTCGACTTCTAAGCAAAAGCCTTTTCCCCATGTGAGCAGGGAGAGCTTCAAAATCTCTATTAATGGGTGGCTGTGGAAAATCGAGCTTTTAAGCCACGAATCCAACCTTCCATCAAATATGTATTTAAAGAGGTTTGTTTTTATTTGAAGGCATATCTTTTCTGTCTCTTTCCTTTGGCTCAGTAGTTTTACAACAAGGTCAAAGGTATGCAAAATCATCAGAGAAAAAGAAACAAATCTGTTTGAAGCCTGTAAGCTTTTCAAGTTTTGTGTCTTCATGACTGTTACTAAATAATTTAGGATTATCATCCTATTTTATATAGGCAGCTAGGGAGATTTTGTCTGAAGTCTAAATTAATATAACATTTTCAATCATTCAAACTGATTCATATGGGTCATTTTATATCGATTACTAGAAGCACAAAATTATATCTATGCTTATTATATTGCTACCTGTTGAATTCAATGGTATTTTAAAAAATGGTGTTCAAAAGAAAGATGAAATTATATTTAAAAAGAAAAACATTCAAGTCTACCACAGGAAGTTTAGGACGTGATAAGAACAGGTCCTTAAGTAATTTTCTTCTTTGTTCAATTCAAAGTCGAAGTATTCTATATAGCATTACACTAAGTAAATGTGATTGGATAATTAAAACAATTTTCCAGTTCTTCACTTTTATTTAAAGGATGGTTATCACTTTAGAGTAATCTGAGTGACTGTGTGCATTTTACAGGTGACATTTTCCCCTATTGTTACATCTTTCACATAACAGGATTAATTTTTCTTTAATGATTCCCTGCATCATCCCTCAGCCAAGGAGAGCAGGACTGGCCCAGCATTGTCACCTCTTCCAGCACAGCCAATTTAATGGTAATGAGGAGGATGCAGGAGGTGACACAGTAACTCCTGAACCACAGCTGGGGAATGGGAACAGCAACACCCAGTTCTGCTCCTGAGAGAAAACAGGAAAAACTCCCCAGAATCTCCAGGACATCCTCTGCTGTCCTCTCCAGCCATTTCCCAGCCCCTGAGGGGCTACAGCAGGGTGAGAGACAAAGAAAAGCTCTTCTTTCAGCATCCTGCAGAGATCCTTGTGAGAGGGTGGGCTGGGCTGTGAGGTGGGATGAGAGGGGGTCAGGAACAGAAGACAGACTGGAGAACTGGGAGAGAAAGAGGAAAAGAAATCTCCACTGCTGCCCATAGATCTGCTGTGATTTATGGCCTCTCCCAGCCCCTCCCAGCTGCTCTTGCTGAGCTGAGACCCAGCAATGTTGAACAATCCTTCCCTCTCTTTGTCTCCCTCTAGATCCCAGAACCACTTCCCTGCTTCCCTGCTCGATGCCACAAATCCAAAGTGGTTTAAAGGGCTGAGAAGTGCTGGATGTGCTGTGGCACATCGACTGGCCATTGTTATCTGGCCCTGATTCACATCATTCACAGACTGTAAGTTCTGCTGGAGCTCCAGTGGCAGCCATGGAGGCAGAGGATGTTGTGTGCATGTGCACACAAACCCCATCTCTCTATGGATATGTCTGTAGGAACAATTTGATAAATGCTGCCAGATCTTCAAGAGATCAGGAAAATATTTTTGCAAGAGTGCACTTGGAATTCAGTAATGTTACACTCGTGAAAGTTGCTGTTGCCAGGCAAAGCTCATTTGTCTTAAAAGAAACAGAGTTGGTTTGGATCTAAAATTATCTTTTATGAAAACATACAGGCTATGGTAAGAAGAACTCTTTCCTTGAGCAGTACCAGCTGAACAATGCACAGTGCTTGTGGAAAAAAAGTACCAAAGCAGGTAAACAGTAGGAGAATCTGTATGAAATTGTGTGGGACGGGAAGTTACCTTTGCCTTCAAAATTAATTTTGCACTCTCCACTGTGTGTCTATTTTATCTATATTAGTGCATTGGCAAAATTGTTGATGGCAAACTTTTCCACTTAATTTTATATTCTGTGAAAAAGACTAGTTTTGATAAATACAAACTTTTGAGAAGCCGAATGCATAAAGGGAAATTTAAATGCCATCTCAATAACAGCCTTATTAAATTCAGGAGTATTGAATCATTGTGACCATTTCTTTGGGTTACCCTTCTCTTACAAACCAATACCTGCTGACTTTCAAGGGCTTTATGGGTGATCTGATTAAAAGTTTGGTTATTAAAACTTTATCTGAGGGATATTAAGTCCTTCCTTTCCCTGCATGCTCTGAATCAGTCTCTGATTTTTTGCACAAAAGCTTGATCTGAAGCTGATCAAAATAAAAATGGATAGCAAAATGTGTTGTCTGCATTTAACATGACATCATATGATTAAAAAAAATCCTTGGAACAATTGTGTATTGTGGCTTTCAGGGAACGAGAATGCAACAGGAACAAACAAAGGAGTGACGCTGAGGTGACCAGCAGAAGGGGTGGCTCTGTAACTGCTCACTGTAGCTCAGCAGGTTACACAAGACAGCAGAAAACAAAAGAAAATAGTAACTGTTCAATTATTTTAGTTAAATTACTTTGCTGCCCAGTGGACCTTTGTTTTGTGTGGTATCTAAAAATGTTTTAACAGTTCAGGTTCTAATTTTGTGGCGAGAACTCCCCAAATAAGGTACCAGGCTATCTTCAGGGCATTAGTCCTTTAGAAATTACTGCTCCTGTTAAATAAAAATTAGAAAGATTATTCCTCTTTTTATGCTAAAAATTTTTAATTAGCAATGAAAGAAAGAGACATAGGAATTTATTTTCCTTTGGATTTTGCTCTATTTTCTTCAAGATTATTTGTGATAAAGATTGCAGTTCTCAATAGGTAATGGCTCCAAGGTGTGGCTGGGGACATTGAACATTGAATTCAGAGTGTGGTTAAGATTATAATCTCAAACCAGAAATGCAACTTTTCTTTCTTATAGTACAGTAGTTTTCTTTCTGTTACAGATCTCCTGCTCTTGAATGCAAAGTTATAAAAAAACAGGTGTCACATCTAAACTCTTCCTATTTTAGGGGAGATTTAGAAGGAGATTCTGAGGGATATTGAACACCCTCATTTTCAGACACAAACTATTGCAAATTTGTGGAACACCACACTTGACTGGGGCATGTTTTTATTGTTCTGCTTGTAAAATACTTCATGTTTTAAATACATTTATAAATCAAGCTGAAGTGATTGGTAAACTAACTGAAAAAGAGTCTCTGCATTATTATTGACTAGAACCACTGATTACTGAGGTGATTGATCCATCCTGAAAGCCGAAATGATCACAGAATTTGTTGCTCAAATCATATGTAGATTTTGCTCCTGTTACAATTTTTGTGTGACAAGACTGAGTGATGAAGGAGTTAGAAAATAAAACTTCATTGTCAGGCCAAAGAAAGCTCGCCAAATAAGACACGCTGTAACTGGGAAAAGTAAAGTCTTATAAAATATTTTGTGTCATCTTGACACATTTCTTAAAACTACTTACACGTCTTTGACAATCCAAAGGGCAGGCTGTAATACCAGAAAAAAAGAGGACAATTTAAAAAAGCCCAAGGAGCAGATGTTTTTGCACAACTCTGATTTTTAATCTTGAATGCAGTGGGATTAAAATGTCCCCATCCTAAATTTCCTTTCAAAATGCTTTAAATTATATAAATACACTTAAAAATTTTGTTGTCACAAAATAACTTAGTATTACTTGCTCAGTATTGTAAATCTTTTTTGCCATCCAAAAATATGTCAAAGTATTACAAAGCCATCATTCAAGTCAATTAATACTCTCATGTCACAGCCTCAGAGGGATTGTTCTTTATGTAACACGACTTTAAGCATTCATTTCCCTTCCTAGACAGAACTTTCTGATGGATTTTGAAAAAATCTCCTCTGAAAGTGATGAAGTTGAAATACCATTCAAACAGAAATATGGGAAATGATCCAGCACTGAGATGATGTCAGAAGAGAGGAAAGGGACAATTCATCAGAAACTGCAGTGACAGGACAAGGGGGAATGGATTCCCACTGAAAGAAGGGAAATTTAGATTGGATATAGGGAAGGAATTGCTGGTGGTATGTGCTGAGGTGCTGGAATGGAATTCCCAGAGCAGCTGTGGCTGCCCCTGGATCCCTGGCAGTGCCCAAGGCCAGGTTGGCCATTGGGGCTTGGAGCAGTCTGGCACAGTGGGAGGTGTCCCTGCCCATGGCAGGGGTGGGATGGGATGATCCTTTAGGTCCCACCCAACCCAAACCATTCCATGGTTCTGTGATTTTATGAGAGACACATTTTTCTGCCATTGCTGCAGCTGAGTCTCCTGTCACAGTTTTCGGCAATGATTGACACCATGTCCACCACAGGCACAAGCCACTTCTAGCCAGCATGAACAATATCTTAACATTTGAATTTATATCCATATTGAAAGCTTTTAATTGCCCAGTGTAAAATTCCTGCACAACCAAGTGATTTATTACTGCATCCAGTGGATATTTTGTCACCTTTATATAAAGTCAATTTGTTAGAGCATGTCCAAAAGCTGTAACAAATTGCATTCTCTCTTCCTGTTGTATTCACATCTGAGCTAAATACACTTCCAGGGGGGAGCTCTTTCCCAGTGAAGATCATGTAATGGTCAGGGTGGTGTCAGGCAGGGGAGCCTGTGGGTGGCTCTGATGATTGCTGTGGGCATGGCTGGAGCCTCATTTTTAAAGGAAATACTCATTGGAACAAACATCTTAACAACATCTGGTGGTTCTTAGATTAAGTTAAGGAAATAAAACTGAGCACCTACTAATCCAAGAAAAACAACAAAACAACCCTCACGTTTTGTTTTTTTGTTTTTTTAATAATAAAAACGCAGGAGTTTTCCTGTCAGGGCAGGTGCTTCACAGATGGACAAAGCTTTTATTTTTCTGCTCATCTAACCAAATGCCACCGATGTGTTTGTTAAGATATGAATAATTATGCTAATGTAAAGAGTAGGCAGGTGCAGGAGCAAAATATTTTAATATCATTTATGCAGAAAACTATATAAAACTTCCAAATCATTACTTTTATAGCATTTCAAACACTTGTTGTTTGAGATTTCTGAGTAACACCTGCTACAGGCAAAAATAAATTTGTTCTTGATACTCTGAGAGGAACATTTTCAGTGGGAACAGGGGTGTAAGTCCCCTTCTCAAGCACTAATAAACCAATAATAGAAAAAGTGTGGAAAATTCCCTTTTTTCTGAGGGTAGAGAATGGGAGCTGCAGTTCATTTGCAAGGACAGGGCAGGTCCAGCCAAGCAGGAGGCACTTTGGCTGGAAGGATGGCATCAGTTGGCTACCAGCAATCTCTTCCTTGGCACAAGAGGCAGTTGAATTACAGCCTCAAGAGAGAGGAGACTGCCCAAATAGGGTTTTTTTCCCTCTTCTGGCCTTGGAATCTGACTTTTGCATATCTTTCCTCAGCCAGTAAATCACATTGCATGGATTGAGTGGATTATTTTCTAATTTTCCTATCATTCAACATCTGCCTCACATGTTATATGTAATGATTACCAAACTTTCTTTCCCAGTTAATTGTTGCTCCCAGCAACATTCATCTCAGCCAAAGGTTCTATAAGTTTAGGAACATTTTGCCATTAGCATTGGAGGAAATTTCGCTGATAATTTTTCAAGATTACTTCGGCAGTGCCAAGAGCTATACAAGGCAAAAAAATTCTAGCTGTGATTTACAATATGTTATAAAACGTTCCCTAACAACTGAAATGAAAGAACACTTCTTATTGTAGCACAGCACAAGGATGTAATTTACAGCAGCCAATGATCAGGGCCATTTGCTTGCTTGTGTTAATTAGCTCAGACCAAATTTTGATTTTAAGTGTAGCCTGCAGCAGTAGTAAGGGAATATCCTCTAGGTCACTTTTGAGTTTTTCCCAACAAACAATAATGTTCTGTTGATAGCACTTTCCTTTTCTTATTGACTGCTGTGTTCCCTGTTCCTGTTTATCAGTAGTAAATACAGGAGAAATTTTAAATTTAGAATGCCATAAATAAATAAATATATAAATAAATTGCAAATGGAATAAGAGAGAAAGTCTGTTTTGTTTGGCAATTAAAGAAATCTAAGAACCTGGGGAGCCTGATGCTTGGGAAAGGCTCAGCACAATATAAGACTGAGTTACTTTGAGACAGCAGAAGATAAAATTCATTGGTCACTTCAGTTTGGCATTATTGGTCATGCCCTGGTTTGTGTTCTATTGATCAATTCCATTTGGCATTATTGGTCACGTCCTGGTTTGTGTTCTACTGATCAATTCCATTTGGCATTATTGGTCTGGCATTATTAGTCACACCCTGGTTTGTGTTCTATTGATCAATTCCATTTGGCATTATTGGTCACACCCTGGTTTGTGTTCTATTGATCAATTCCATTTGGCATTATTGGTCATGCCCTGGTTTGTGTTCCATTGATCAATTCCATTTGGCATTATTGGTCACACCCTGGTTTGTGTTCTACTGATCAATTCCATTTGGCATTATTAGTCACACCCTGGTTTGTCTTCTGACTTGAGTGTGACAGAAGCCAAATGAGATGATTTTATCCTGCTCTGATATCAGTGTGATTTTATGCTGAATTTTAGGGTATTTCTACTTTTAGCTTCTTGCAGCCTTGAGCTTTGTGAAGCTGGCAGGAGAGACTTGAAGTGAAATTGTGGGATGGAATTGGTGTTTCTGTTTTGGTCACAAGCACCACTCATTGAAGGTCTTGGGGGAGGCAGAGGATATTCCTAGAAAACAGCTCATCCCTTTCCTTGCCACCACAAATTCTCTGGAGGAAACACTGTGTGCCAGGCTTCAGACTACAGGGGGAGCAGTGGGATTGATCCCCAACTTCCATTCCAAGGTGGTGAAAAAAGGAGACAGATCACAATTAATTAAGTCTATCTCAGACCTTATTTCTTCACTAAAAGCAGATTGCTGATTTCAGCACAGAATTACCAGACAGTTACTTGGCACTTGACTTGTTTTTTGGTCAAGATGATGTTTGTTATGTCTACATGATATATTTTTTATATTCTGACATTATTTGTCTGTTTTACATTATACAGCCTGATAATGTGTTTTGTCAGTCCCTAGGAAAAGAATAGCCAAGGGTTTCATATTTTAACAAACATATTATCTATATTGAGTGCTGAATTCCATGAATTTTTGCAAATCTTTGTAATACAAAACAAATAAAGGATGCATAAAATTAGCTTATAATAATTCATTCATAGCTTTGTGAATAACATTACTTGAGATTTGGGATTATTTTGTTTTCCTTTCATTTACATACTGATACACTTTTTAACAGCATTAGTTAACTTCCATCCTTCAGTTTTAATACTCTTTTTTCTCCTTTCAAATAATTTTCTTAGTATTTATCATTTTATTCACATCAGGTTTCCAATATTAAAATTGATATCTGAGAACAATGCCGTGGTCTTCTATAGCCTCTTATGAATTTAAAATGCATTTTGAACTGAGACACCACTGCAGTTGCAGCCTGTGATTATAAGTAAGGAGAATATACTGGAAGGTGTTTGCAAGCCACCCAAGGAAGCAGTGGGAATGAGGGAACTTTGAAAGCCTTAAAATTTCAATGGAAACTGTGCCCTGCATTATTAGCAAGGGCTGCAGGGCCAGGAGGCAGGGAATGGCTTCCCAGTGGCAGAGGGCAGGGCTGGATGGGATCTTGGGAAGGAATTGTTCCCTGGCAGGGTGGGCAGGCCCTGGCACAGGGTGCCCAGAGCAGCTGTGGCTGCCCCTGGATCCCTGGCAGTGCCCAAGGCCAGGTTGGCCACTGGGGCTGGGAGCAGCCTGGCACAGTGGGAGGTGTCCCTGCCCAGGGCAGGGGTGGAATTAAATGATCTTTAAGGTCCCTTCCAACCCAAACCATTCTGGGATTCTTTGATTAAGGGTAAATAATTGTGATCAGCCACTTCAGTCCCACCCACCCATCACACGTCTAACACCTGTCAGTGTGTTAGACGTGTGATGAAAATATGAATAAATATTGAAAATATGGGTTATTTGCTGATTTTACTTCCATTCCAGTTTAGCCTGGGAACCCCAATAAAAATTGGTGCTGCATTTCTTTGTTCATTGTTGATCGAGTGGTGTGAAGGGAAATTTTTCAGAGAATTCAGTCACCGAAATGTTCCTTTGCAACACTGGGCTAAAGCTCTCCCTGTTCCCTGTGCCAGTTGGGTTGTAAATAACTTTCCTAGGGAGACAGATGTGAACCCAACCCTGCCCTGCTGCCAGCAGTGGTGAGCTGTGTGATCACCAGTCACGTCACCCTGCTGCTCCTCCATTGCCATTCAAACAGCACACAACAAAACAGGGAGGAAGCTGAAGAGGCTCTGCAGCAGCTCAACAGTTTGGCTGATTTATTCCCCACTGCTCTGTGATATATTTGTCCTGTATTTTTATAAGGTCTGCATGTTTTATGTAGTATTTGTTCTTCCATTCTATGTGGCAAGCTGATTCACTCATTTCATCTTCCTCACTGTATGCATCTTTTACAGATTTGGTTTACTTTTCTTTTCCTTGAGATTTGAAAAAGCAGAATTGATCATGGGATACCTTCCTGAAAATCAGTTTAATCACTTACTAAATTTCCCACATGAATTTCTGTATGGATATTATTTCTGGGTAATGTCACCTCCAAAAATTTTTTCTCCCAATTCATTTAGGGTCATATGTTGGCAGGGAACAAATTTTCCTTTGGTAAAGTTCTCTAAAATCTATGACAGAATAATGACTTTTTTTCCTCGTAATGTTGGTATTTTTTAATGTGTGGGAGAATTTTTATTAAAGGTGCAGAAACTAAAGAGAGACAGATATTTTCTCTCAGCCAAACCTAGGAAGGAAGAGGGGGAAATCTAAGCCATTTTTAATGTTAATGGTACTTTTACCTCAGATCCTTTAAGGAGGGGAAAGAAGAAATCTGTGTATGACTGGCTGTGCTACTATGTAATTCTCAAACGTGACTTACACATATCAAACTACAGAATATGCCAGGCTAATCAAAGTTATTAGAGAACACAGAAGGCTTCATTTAGCTTTGCTCTGTATAGGAATGTAGGAGACATATTCAAGGGAAAATTAGAGTTACATCCACTCTGAACAGATTTTGTGTGATTTTAATTTGCTGAAGTAACCCTGAGCACCATGGATTATTCTGTGCAGTGTGTGGTCTCAGTGCTGTAATACTAGAACACTTCATAACAAGAAAAAAAACCCTCAAACAAACAACAAAATCATAATTCCTGCCATCTCACATTTCCTTTATTTTGTTGGCACTTGCTCTTTTAGTGCCCTCCTGCCTCTGGTTCGTAACATTTCTCTTTAATGATCTTATTTATAGAATACCCCCGCTGGCAATTTGAAAACAGGTTTTAGTGATAAATTCTTTTTAAAGAGTAAGTGTTCAATTAAATATGTAACCAGATGTTAGTGCTATGTCTCCTTAGGCAGCAGCTTTTGTTTTACTTCAGCCACAGGGGATACCATATTTCCCATCTCACTTCTACTCAATTCTATCAACTATTCAGGTTTTACAGCCATTACTTTGACTCCTTCCCAGGCTACATTTCTTACGTACTTATGCACACAAAAATTTCTAATAAGGCCTTGCTGCAATTAGAATAAAAATTAGCATTAATGTTACAGCTGCCCAGGCTGGGTGAGGCCGGAGGGGCCCAGGGGGGCTCCTGTGGCAGCCCCTCCCTGCTCCAGCAGGGCCATCCCAGAGCACAGGGCACAGCAGTGTGTCCATGTGGCTCTGCAATATCCCCAGCCAGGAGACTGCACAGCCTCTCTGCACAATCTGTTCGGGGCTGGGCACTGCCCAGGGCAGAAGTTGTGCCTCCTGTGCAGGGGGAAGCGCCCGGGCTCAGTCCCTGCCCGTGGCTCAGTGCCATTGCTGGGCCCCCGGAGCAGAGCCCGGGCCCTGCTCGGAGCCCTCCCTGCACACAGGGACAGCCAGGCCTGAGGGCTCCTCTCAGCCGGGGCTCCTCTCGGGGCTGAGCAGCCCCAGCTCCCTCAGCCTTTCCTGGTGTCTGCATTTGAGACAAATTCAGAGAAAAATATTCTCTGATAGAAAGCAGGTTGTAGTTACTTTTTTCTTACTAGGTTCAGGAAAAACCTGAACCCTTCGGAGGGAAATGAAGAGGAAAAAACCCGATTTATTTAACACACAAGAAAATAATAGTAATGCTAAATAATAAAATCTCTTGCTGTGGAGAGAAACCTGGAAGAATTTTAAGCCCTTCTGGGTGTGGTGTCTCTCCTCCCTGGATCTGGGTTGGCGTGGGGGACTCCCCTCCAGGCCAGTGGAAGGCCTCCAAGTGAGCTTTCGATGTTCTGATGTTCTGAACAAGTCCAGAAGAGAAGAGGAAGAAACCAAAGTCCCAGGAATACTCTGTCTCTCTCCTTTCAAAGAAACAGAGCCGAGAGCTGGCTGGAAAGCAAGACATGGTGCTTCTTCTTGCTCTTTGCTACAGCAGCTATCACTCCCCACAGCAGAACAACAGACAGGAGTTATGACTTTGAAGCACAGAACGGCTTTGAAAAAGTTCTTCTGGCTGTTTTTTTTTCCTTCTCTCTCTTCTTCAGGCTTAGTTTAAAGGCACAGTAAGGCATAAGACTCTTATTTTTTGGGCATAGAGTAGGCGATATGGGATACATCATAAAGTCACTCCAAGACACCTGGGCACCGAGATGCTCCAGGCCCTTCCTCAGCTCCAGCCCCGCTCCAGGAGCTCCCTGGCCCTACTGTGCTGTAAGAATTCTACTAATATAACAATTGCCATAATTGTTAATATATTTTTTTACTTTCTGCTCAGCACATAAGTGGAATTGTTGTGGGAAATAAGAGCTCCAGCCCGTGTCTCATCTGCTGGTCTCATCTAACCAGTGCTTAGAGCTCCTTTCCTCCATTCTGATCTGCAGCTGCAGGGAAGGGGTGAACCGAGGGCCTTTTCCACACAGATGTAGCAAGGAACAAGGAGATGTATCTCCATTAACAAATGTGCTTGCTAATCTTTCCTGTGGTCCTTACAGTGGAAAAGTCAAGTTTATCAGTATTGGTATCACTTAAATACCATTTAAAAAAAAAGGAAAAAAAAACAAACCAAAACAAAACAAAAAGGTCACAAACTAGCAGGGGCAGGTTTGAACCTCTGGGTGATCCACCTTTCCCCTGGATTATCTCCTTGCTGGCCCCCACTCTTTTTTAAAACAAATGCATCTGTTTGCAGGCATCTGGTAACCATTCCAGTGCCTGGCTCAGAGGAGAGCACTGGTGGGAAGGAAAGTGCACCTGTGCACACCATGGACACTTTGGAATCTGGACGGATTTTTCCCTCGAGGTGAGTGAAGAACAGCTCATCTTTCCCCAAGACATTTAAATGAGCATGGAAGTGAAAACTTTCTTCAAGCTGGGTAAAGGAAATGCAATCTGCAGCATTTAGCAGAAATCTCATTAAAGAGAATTCAATAAAAGATTAATTTCTAAACTCATTTCAGCTCAAGAATGACAGTGAAGAGCCTTTTCTGGTAATCCCCTTACTGCAGCATAGGTGCTTGCTGATAACTGGAGGAATTTTTGTCCAGATGCTGCACAATATCCTGAAGTAAAGCGAACTTTGGAACATTTTTTCTTCCCAGGTTTGTTTTAGGAACAGCTCAAATATGTTTTATAAAAGTGCAACAGCACCTGAAAATTTGTGGCATCATACTTTAGAGGTTTTAAAAATATCCCTGATATTTTACTATGAAATTAAAATACAAAGACCTATTAAAGATGAAAATCTGTTTGAATGTCACTTGGGACACATCTTCTGGTAGAGCAAATTTTACCTTACTGAAGCTTAAAAAATCATATGCTGAGACTTTCAGACAAAACATTCTCTGCTTAGAGATTTCATTCTTGGTGATGCTGAGCACATTTTAGAGGTGCTGAACTTCAGTCAGGAAAGTCCAAGGCTGCCAGAACTCTAGGAGCATTTGGTCACTGCTCCCAGGGATGCACAGGTTGGGATTCTTGGGGTGTCTGTGCAGGGACAGGACCTATGCTGGATGATCCTGGTGGATCCCTTCCATAATTCCATGATTCTATGACTATTTTGTTTGTTTGTTTGTTTTCATGGCTGCCAGATCAAGCATCTGGATATCCTTATCCTTCTCCCAAGGAAGCCAAGGAGAAGCTGAGGGAACAGTCCAGAAGGGCTTATTGGAATCTTACTTTTAACTATTATTTCTGTTGTAGTAGCACTCAGTCTCCTTTCAATGTCTCATCTCCCACTATAATAAGAAGTATATCTCTCATACAACAAGAAAAGGTCATAAATAGCCTCTCCTGCTTCCTTTTAGCCCACTCTGTGCTCCTGCAAGGTTCTTACCTTCCCCTGAGAAACACACAGCAAGAAGAACAGACATTTTGCAAAAAGTGATCAGTAAGAAATTATTCTGGTTAGGTCTGTTCCAAAGCCAAAGTGCTCTGTTTATGATAGAGCTTCTCATTCCATAGCCCTTGCACATCACAGACATGTTGGGATTTGTTGCCTTATACACCAGTGTAAATGAAGAATTCTGGTTCTGTAATTGCAGTTTTGATTGTCCTGTTCTATGAAAGCACCACTGGCAGAGCAGTAATTGTTTCCTGAAGTTAAACAGAGCACTTCATGGTGCCTGGAAATCTAGAACTTTCTGTGGCATCTTCTGCTCTTGTTGCCTAAGTTAACTTTATCTGCTCATCACTGAAAATGGAAATATTTGTGCTAGAATTGTAATTAATTAGTTGCAAAAGTTAAGAAATGTTGGGTTAACTTTGTATTTCTTGACCTAAAGGAAAGAGAAAGAATAATTTTGCTTGGAGTGATCAATCATGCATGACTTCATTAGGTTTTGGAAACTTTCAGAATGCAGGAAGTTCAAATTTTTTAAAGGGCTTGTATTTCAATCTTTAAAATAATACATTCCCATAAGGGAGGCATCTGCTCAACTGCATCATTTCCAGAATGCAGAATGCTCAGAGTTCTTAAGTTGATAATATGTGGTAAATGCCTCCATGTATAATATATGAATCAGGATATGATCCTGAATTTTGTGGGAGGCTTCCTAAAGTTGAAGGTTAATGCAAAGCGGGAACAAGCAGCTAATTGTGTTTCTGAGCTTTTTTAATTGTTAAAGCTTTGAATAAAACATAACACAGAGACCCAAACCACACAGTTGAGTAATCCTTTCAGTTCTGTTGGGGCAAAGAGATGGTATCACTAAAAATGAAATATGAATAAATACGGCATATCAGAAATGGTTATATTTAAATATCCAGTGTAAGAGCTTTACAATTCAGAGAAGAATTAACTGGGAATGTAGGAAATCAGAGACAAAACCCACATGGGAACTTCATTTTTAAAAGCTGAAAATATCAACCCCAAATCCTGCAGTATTAGAGGAAATGCTGGGGAAAGTCTGTCAGTGAGTACAAAGCTCAGATCATAGCAAGGCATGTGTGTCACTGATGCTGGCTCAGGGGCTTGGCTGGCTGCTGGGAATGCAACATTTTTGGGGTGTCGATCGAATCCCAGAGTGATTTGGGTTGGGAGGAACCTTAAATCCCACCCAGTGCCACCCCTGCCCTGGGCAGGGACACCTCCCACTGTGCCAGGCTGCTCCAAGCCCCAATGGCCAACCTGGCCTTGGGCACTGCCAGGGATCCAGGGGCAGCCACAGCTGCTCTGGGCACCCTGTGCCAGGGCCTGCCCACCCTCCCAGGGAACAATTCCTTCCCAAGATCCCATCCAGCCCTGCCCTCTGCCGCTGGGAAGCCATTCCCTGCCTCCTGGCCCTCCATCCTTTGTCTAAAGTCCCTCCCCAGCTCTCTTGGAGCCCCTTTAGGCCCTGGAAGATGCTATAAGGTAAAGGCAGGGTAGATCCCAACACTGGGACATGCCCATTTTATTGTTTGTTGGTGGTAGAAGGAAGCTCTTTGTTGCAGCAGTAAACCTCTCCCCATCAGCAGGAATGCCACCATTCAAATGATGTTTTCATGAGGGCATAGAAGGCAATAATCTATAATATCATATTCAAATTTTGTCCGATTGTGATGCGATGATGTGGCAGCATGTGACTATGTTTGCACATCTGTTCATTACAGTGAAAGGAATCTATGGTTTATCCCTGAAACAGTGCCAAAAATAGAGAAGAAAATCCAGGAGATGGAGCAAAGGACCAACTACTAGCTGAAATAAAACAAACTAATTAATCTCCTGGACATACAGAAATTACTTTTAGTAGTTACTTGAATTGATCCTTTAAAAACTTGTCTGAGAAAAAACTAATAACAAGAAATACTTGGGATCTTTGCTGCTTTTTTTTGTAAGACTGCCTTACCTCAGAGATGATACCATGTGAATTGCTTTTACTTTTAAATAATCAAAAGATGGTTGACTAATGCCCTGACAGAGGAAAATGCTCAGAGGAATTTGAGGTGCAGTGGTTTTGGTTAGAAATAGAGCTCTGGTGTCATTTTAAACAAATCCTTCTGTATTCTCCCCAGTTTCCCGAACTGGGATGATTTTGCCCCCTAATGCATTTACTAGTTTAAGTTCTGCTATTAGAACTAAATGAAAAATTCATATTCTGTCTCCACCAATAATACAGTATTTCAGCATCTATTTTTATCCTAAATTTT
This sequence comes from Vireo altiloquus, assembly GCA_013396875.1. Lineage (NCBI taxonomy): Eukaryota > Metazoa > Chordata > Aves > Passeriformes > Vireonidae > Vireo > Vireo altiloquus. The sequence continues at coordinate 112,465 of VZRF01010454.1, read as the reverse complement.
AACAAATGTCGTAGTTAAAATATTTTTATGTGTGAAAATAATTGAATGTCATTTGAGAGATCTCAGGTTTGTTTAACCAATAAATCAAATTCATAAAAATAAACTTTGCTCTCTGATATTACTGTAGTGTTGATTAATGCATCCCTTTGCTCTTTTACTTTTTTAATTATTATGAAAATGTCGCTCTTTGTGAAAGAACAAATGATGGCTTCAGGTTTGGGGAGAGCTGCCATGACCCTCCTTTGACAAAAGGCAAAACTGTGAGCAGCCAAGATGGTTTTGGTGTTTGAGATGAGCATTCCCTGGCTCCTTGAGCACCTGACCTCTGCACCTTGCCTGGGAATGCTCCAGCAGCCATATGGTGCCATTTTAGATAATCAGCTCAGAGCAGGCTGGAGCAGTGTCCAGCTGTTTAATTTATGATACTTGAATAATTTAGAAGAAACTCCAAGCAGTTTTAGGGTTGCAGGTGCTTTGATCAGCAGTGCCTTAGAATCTGAGCCTTTTTAGGTGCAAAATTGTCTGAATTCAGTTCTTGTACCATAGACAGTTGTGGTCAAGAGTTTCTGTCTGACTCATCTCAACAATTCTGTTCATCATCTCAACAATTCCTGTCTGATTTATAATGACATTTTCACACAGCCCTTCTTCAAGGTACGATTAGTTCTGATGAGCTGCTATTGATCAGGGACTGACCTTTACTCAGAGCTGTGTATTCACAGATCCAATACTCTATAAACATAAATAACAGTGTTCATGATTGTGCAGCCAAGTCTTTAAAGATACCTGAAGAAGAAGCCACTTCAGGGATCACTCTAAAGGAACATGAGCTGGTTAGTAGATAAGCTGAGATGCTGCTGAGGAGGGATTCCAAAATTCCGCACTTCCAATGAAAATGGAAACCCATTGAAATAGCTACTGCTGTTAAAATTCATAGAAATCATAGAATACCCTGACTTGTGAGGGACCCACAAGGATCACTGAAGTCTTACATGGAGTAGTACAAGTCCTAAACCTGCTGAGATAAAGGATCCATTTTTAAAAATAGCACAGAGCAGGATTTGTCCCTCTGGAGTCACCACTGCATTTAGTGCTGGGCCTTTCTGTTTAGATTCCTCTTCTATTTCTTAGTTTTTGTTACATTAATTGATGACAGCTCTTGGACCTTAAATTATGTTGTGTTTTGTTGTTTTCTCAGTGTAAATTAATCCTGCTTTTAGTTGTTTGGCCTCCCAGGTCTTTGCTTTGTCTGTGAGCTTGCCAGGTTTCCCTGGGCAGCACAGTGAGCTCACTGTGAGATAGCAGCTATTCCCTCTTGCATGAAATCAGGCCACTCCTCATTCCCATGACTAAAACCAGAAATATTTCCTTTTCTTCTGAGAGTCATGTAAATTTTTTGTACACTGACTTTACCTTTTTTCCCCTCTTTATGAGTTTGATAAGAGTTCTTTCTGGCCCATCTGAATATTCTTTTGCATATGCTGCTGTTCCCATCCTTGCTGTGCCTGCTCTGCTGGTGCTCCTGAAAATGAGGCAAAAGCAGCACCAGAAAGGCTTTTCTTAAGTGTCAGACTGGCAATATTTGCTGTAGTGTAGCTTTGGAAGGATCAAAGGATCGTAGACCCTTAAGCTTCATTCTGACTTAGGTAACTTCATTTATTTAAAAATCTCTGATTGCATTGTCAAGGATTTGTTTTGGGGCTCGTAGTTCTCTTATGTTTTGTCACAGTAAGGGATTAGTCCTTTTATGAGTGCCCAGTGCTCAAAAAATGAACCAAGTGATTATGTTTTGTTGTAAATAATTCTCTAAATTTTTAGATTGTGACTGCAATTTTTTTGTTTATGTTTCTGCCACTTGGGGGTTTATCATTTGGATTTGTAATTCTCCTGCTCTGCCTCAAGTTTACTTAGCAGTAAGGGTTTAGTATCTGCTTTGTCAGTGACAAGGAACTATTTTGACAATTTTATCTTTCTTTGCCTGGTATTTGCTCCTCAGAGATAGTGCAGTGTGCTAGTCAAACCTTTCAGCTGTTCAGTGTGCTACAGTTTAAAGTCAGGTATAACATTTTTTGTAATTCCTTTCTTGTACTGGGTTCTGGTTTAGTTTCTTTGACAGTATTTTTTGGCAGTGTGGCTCAGCACCATCCAGAACTATGAAATCAGAGGTTTGCACTTTTCCTAACAGCATCATGGTATGTGGAGTTTCATGGTTCTTCCATGGCAAAGAAAGGATTTTGGTTTTGTTATTTTTCTACAGAATATCCACATCTAACTGAAATATGTGGTTTTCGTTCCCAAGTTATGCAAACTCTAGTAGATGGACCTGTGTTTTATTTTATTTTATTTTCAGTTTCATGATGAGTTTTGTGCTGAAAGAACTGAGCTGCACGAGCTGCATCCATTTTCCTCTCTCAGGTACTCCATGCAGAGGAGCAGAAGAAAATGAAATGCCTGTTGTGGAGCGGGGGATGTGTGGAATTACTGGAACCATTTTAATCCTAATTGCTTCCTAGCAGCACTGGCACATCTATAATGATGCATCTCACACAATTGGATACAACAACAATAAAACAAGTAATTCCAATCATATAAACCTGGCAGCAGTTTTGAGGTCATTTTCTGCGAGTTGATCAATAAGAAGTTCACATCCTATAATCCACGTTGAATTTTTTCCTGTAATACATCTTAACTTCTCGTGGAGCAGTGGTTAATTGCTAATCCATATTCATTGAAGAGAACAAATGAAGACAGCAAGGGGAGATATCTGTGCACCATCACATCAAACGTGGAACTTCTGAGCTCCCTTTGCCGCTCAGATCTCTTGTGTTTGTGCAGCTTCTGTGCTCACCACTTCACAAGCTCTTTGGAGATTACCAAGGAATTTGGCCAGCTGCAGTTGATGCTTTTGTTGACAATGCTTGGTATTTGCATAGATGTTAATTAGATATTTCGAGTAGTATAAATCTTCTGGAGTGCAGTTATTGTTGATCACCAGAATCCGTTTGCATTTCAGGCGATTGATTGTACTTTGGTAATTATTCTTCAGAGCTGCCTTTCAAATCTATATTTCTTTCATCTGCAATATATTAAGCTTGCAGTGGGAGCTGCTGGGCTGCTCTTGGCACAGCAGACATTTCATTTTAAGGTTCACCTTTGAGCACAGCGTGCTAAGTTTATCATTCAGTTTTTAGGGCTTAATCGAAAGCCCATTGAGGTTGACATTAAAAAAAAACAAATCCTGTCTTTGACTTGTCAGCTTTGGATGATGTTCCTGGTCTTGTCCCTCATGTGTGCAACTCTCAGACTGATCCCACTTGGGTAGGGTTTTATCAAGTGTTTGCCAAGGAGTTTATGTACTTCAGCAAATAGATTACTTGCCATGTATGGAGATGCATGAATCACTTTCTGAACTATTTTTTGTTCACTCTTGCTGTTGCTTGATTTGTAACAGAACAGAAAAAGTTTTCTTCTTGGTAATGATTGGAGCTTTTAATAGATGAGGAACAAGAAATCGATCACAGTAAGCCATAAGCAAATAATGAATATCCTTGTAGAAATACTTTTCCTCTGAAGAAAACACAGGTATTGATATGAAGGACTGCATTCTCCAGTAATGATTAAGAAAATAAAATTGATTTATGTGAATTTATGGAGATATCCAATACTGATTATGTTTGTGATCCTTGCTTGCTGGCCAGCCTTCGCTTACGAAGATCCAGGGGAGGCCTCTTTCCTTTCAGACCTTCCAGCCTGCGCACTGGATTTTTTAGGTGAGACACAGGGCGCGCAGATCTGAGCCCACCCTTTAATCCCGAGGTTCTTCTGCCGGGCCAAAGCGATTCTGGACAGTGGCAGTGAGGTCCTCCTCAGGACGTAGGCAGATTGCCCCCTTGCAGGGCTAACGAGCAACTGCCTGCCCGGGGAGCATCCTAGCCGGGACTCGAACCCGGGCCCCAGCAATTGCTATGCCTGGATGCTAACCACTACACCACCGGGGCTCCCGTTTGTGATCCATGTCCTATAAAATTCACCTTCCATTTTATCAGTACATCTTTCCATTAAGTGAAACTGAATTAAATGGAATACTGTTCATGGAATTAAATCAATTAAATCCATTTAAAATGAATCCAATAGAACAAACTTACAATAAAATATGACATAAACTGGCATTTAAAACTTTCAACACTTGATTCCAAAAATCCTAGTAGAAAAAGAGACTTATTTGGATAAAGAAATGAAGAAGAGCTTTTTGCTATGGACAGATAAATAAGCAATGCAGAAAAATAATAAATAAAATGGACTGTTTTGGCTAGGGGATTAGCAGAGGCTTTGAGGATGACATTTTTTAAAAATAAACAATGCATTCCCCTCTGAGTTTAAAAAAGCAAATATTTTTGTTGGAGGTGTTTCTCAGATTGTCCCTCTCCTGGTACTCTAAGTTTAGGAAAAAATTCTTTCCTTCTGTGACCAGAAAGTATCAGATATTTTCAATGATCACAGTAGATTCGTATAAGTCTGATTAAGAATTAATATTCACCCCCACCAGCTGTCAACACAAGAGGAAATTGCCATGTCCAAACTTGAATTTAGAACCTGATTTGGGCTGCAGCATATTTCTATAAATATGCTGGCTCAATGCCTAAATTGCAGTTTTGGTTCTGAATCTCACATGAGCGAGACAGAAAGCAAATCTGGAAACCAAAATTAACCAGACTTCACTTTACTTGGACTAATCTAATGGGAAGTGTAATTGTATAACATTTCCTCCACATCTGTGACAAGACACTCTTGAGTTGGGAAACGCTGATGGGAGGGATGGGGACAGGGATCTCTGGGGGCAGAATGCAAGTGGCCAGGTTGTAGGGAAGGGGGAATCCCACAGAAGACAATCCTCTTTGAAAGGCTACATGAGATCTTGGAGAAGTAAGAGGCGGCCCACAGGCACACTGAAGTGAAGACTTTGTGTGGTTTAGAACAGAATATTTAAAATATTGATTTGATATGTTGAATACTCAAATTGGATAAGGGGAAATTTAGGTCAGATAGATAGGAGTTGTTCCCTGGGAGGGTGGGCAGGCCCTGGCACAGGGTGCCCAGAGCAGCTGTGGCTGCCCCTGGATCCCTGGCAGTGCCCAAGGCCAGGTTGGCCATTGGGGCTTGGAGCAGCCTGGCACAGTGGGAGGTGTCCCTGCCCAGGGCAGGGGTGGCACTGGGTGGGATTTAAGGTCCCTTTCAACCCAAACCGTGCTGTGATTCTGTGATTCTATTGTAAGAATCCCTTGATTGTCTAAGGATGGGTTTGACAAACTGGAAGCTGCGTTTCCATCACCTGCACCTCTGAGCACTTTCTGAGTGCCAGAGGAGCACAAAGTTTGTAACACAAAGTTAATGTGTATTTTCATTTGAAATGCTGGTTCTGAGTAAAATTTCCATGGCTCCCATGGATTCTGCTGAGGGTTCCTTTCCCTGTTTTTCTCACACAAAGCTTTCAATGATTCATTAGGTGTCTCAGGTTTCCTGACCTGATGGATATCTGAAAGTCAATAAGCAGCACCACAGAAGAAACCACAGAAGTCAAACAACGTGATTAAAAAGGTTCCTGTGCCTTCAGATCTGTAAAAAGGTTAATGTATTTGTCATAATACAGTGTTCTGACAGGACTTGTGCTGGCATAACTTGAATTTAGCAAATGGGAAGAGCTCCCATCCATCTGTCATTGAAACAGTGAGGTTATTGCTCACATCGTGCACTTTGCCTCCCAACTGTGCACGTAAATATTCTGGGAGCATAAAATGTACCTTGCCTAGGGATGGAGTGTTGGATGCAACAATATTTTCTGTTTCAAGAGGCTGTAAGAGTTTAGTGTCACTATGATCAAGTGGATTCATTGCATGACAAAAGTTTTAACTTTTGTTTCTTATGATTCCTTCTCCTGGGGCAACTCAGCCCTGCCAATATTTATAAGTATGGAACCGCTGCTGAAAAATTGGTTTTAAATGAACAGTACTTTTAATGCTTAACAGAATTTCAAATTTATTTTTCTTTCTCTTGACAAGTATTCAGGAATTCCCTGGAAGCAGACAATATAAATCGAAGAGCCTTGTTTATGAAGCTCAATAAAAAAAAGTTTTGGTTAGACTTCTGCCTTGCTACAAAGCAAATCATTTTGAACTTCAAAAATATTATTTAGACTTTGCAAAATCCCAGTCAATTTTAGTTGACTGTGCTTGGTTTTGAATGAAGAGATGGAAACACATGTTTTATGATTTACAAATAAAACAAATATATAGTTCTATTTTAAGCAGAAATAATTTGGTGGGGTAGAAGACTGAGGACATTGTAAGGACTAATTGTAAGGGTGGTTTCTTTTTCGGTTCTTGTTAGAAAAGGACTCTGAATTTACACTTCCACTACAGTGCATGAAATGAGACTCATACACGAAGTTTTTCATTCCAATATTCCTTGTTTTTTAATGACTATCCATACTGTTAGAAGATGCTGAGTCTATAAACAAAGCAAATGGAAATGACAAATGAAATCACATAACACTAAAAATGTCAATATGAGGGAACTTGCTCTTAACTTTCTCAGCATATCTGCAGCACACATTGCCTTATCTGATTTTTAGTGCTGTGAGATGAACTTTACCATGGGAAACAATACAATATAAATTAATTTCTACAGAAATGGTCATGAGAATAAGAATGTATTACAAAACTTGTCCATATTTCCATAAAACTACCATCTTGAGTAACAACATTTGACAAAACAGTATAGTTGTTGTAGTCCATTGAAAGATGTGCTGTGTATCTTCTGAGTGAGAAAATCATGGGATCATGGAACATCCAGGGCTGGAAGGGATCCCACCAGGATCATTGATCCATTCCCTGTCCCTGCCCACCAACCCCACCCTGTCCATCCCTGGCAGTGCTGTCCGAACGCTCCTGGAGCTCTGGCAGCCTCGGGGCCAGGACCATTCCCTGGGGAGCCTGGGCAGTGCCAGCACCCTCTGGGGGAAGCAGAACCTTTCCCTGATACCCAACCTAACCCTGCCCTGGCCCAACTCTGGCCATTCACACATAACTCTTTTAGATTATTAGAGTAAATACCTTTATTCCACCATTAGTAGGACCACCACTGAACACTGTGAGACCTACTTGGTATTTCTCTGGAGCTATAGTTTTTATACTACACAGTGTTTTTCTCAAAATAAGAAAAAATTGAACTTTCCAATTTCAAGAAAAAATTGAACTTTCCGATTTCAAACCTGCTACATCCTCTTTGTCCTTTTCTTTACGTTGAGATGTAACGAGAGGTTTCAGTTTAGCAGAGAGATATGATTTGATGCCAGGCTCTGCTGGTGGCTTGATTTTCTGAGCATAACCTGTGTTCTGTGCTCCAGGGAGCAGTGGAAACCACCGAGGTTGTGCTTTTATAATAACTTCAGTGACGTGATAATATTAAAAATACAGTGATAAAGGTCCATGTGTTTTGCTTTGTCCTTTCGTGCATTCATCAGTGCCCAGATTACATTCTTCCCTTTCCCAGCACCTTCCTATTTGTTTCTAATGTGTTCTTTCAAAGTAAAGATAAAAATTGATTACTGGGCCTATCAGACTTTGTTTTCGCCTGCCAAAATGGAAAATATTCTCAACTCTTGTCTTTCTCAGAAGACACTTTCATAATGGCATTATGAAAGCACACTCAACAAAGTGTGTGACCTGCATGTAAATAACCCAGTATGAATTAAGAATACAATTAACACTTTGGAGACTCTGCAAATTAAAACTGTAAACCATCTTCAGACCTTGGCAAAACATTTGTAATGAATTGGGCTCTTGACTTTACTTTGAGGAGATATTTCTACATAAAAGAGAGGATTTATTTATAGCTACTCAGAGGAGAACAGTGAGGGGATGAGCTAAAATTCTGGTAAAGGGGGAAAAAAGGTTAATGAGTTACTAAATATTTACAATTTGAAAACAAGGGATTTTCTTCTTAGTTTCATGGGTAGGAACAAGAAATTCAGTGGGTTTTGGTCTGAATCTCTGTCATCGGTAAATGGAATTAAAAACAACAGGCAAAATGATGCATGATTGGTGCAAAGAACAGCTTTTACGAGTTATGGATTTCTGTTGGACAAGAAAGTCTTTATATCAGGTTCACACTTTAAGCAAATGCTTTTGAGATAATTCATTTTGTCAAGAAAAGACAAATGGTGAAGTTACTATGATCTGAAACCTATTCTTGGTTCAGTAGGGGTATTTTATTATTTCCCTTGGTTCAACAGGGGTATGTTATTCTTTCCCTGCCTTATTTTTCTGCCTGAGCCTTGCTGAAGAAGAAAGGAACAATCAGTGTGTTAGTCTTAGTTTTATATGGAAACCAAAGGAACCCTGAATTGTTGCTACACCAGAAACCATGACCCAGGGAACACAGCTGGGAGGACACTTCCAGCTATGATTACTGCAAAGCAAATGTTCCTTCAGCTTATTTGGGAATCCATTGCCCAATAAAACCAAAAATATTTCTAAACCATATTATCTCAGTGTATCAGAAGGAAAAGTCTTGCTGATCCTTCTCAAGAAGAAATATTTGCCAGCTCTCACTCTATGTCTAGAAAAGACTCTTCCACTCACTGTGTTACAGCAAGATTTGAAATGTCATTCCCCAGAGATGATTTCTCTGGCATTGCCTGAAATAACTCTTTTTATTTTTTCTTCTACTGAAAGGGGGCAAATGTGACTCTCTAGTAGAATATAATGGATGAAGAGAGCTGTTTGTGTGCTTAGAGACCAAGATGTCCTTTCCTGTTGAGATCCACGAGTTCCTGTTTAGACCAGTTCCAAATGGAGGCACCCTACAAGTGGGAATGCACACATTGTAAACATATATATAATGATATAATGATGTGCCCAAATATGCCCATCTGTGCCCCTACAGCTTCACATGGGCTCCTTCCAAAATTCTCTGCATGTTTTCGGCAAAATAAATTCTTTTTAGGAAAAAAATTACAGTCAAACAAACTAACAAAACACAAAAAAATGTCTAGAGATAAGTGAGAAAAAGATTCTGCTACAACAGCAAAGGCTAATCCTAACAGTGTATTTACTCACCTCAATAAAAATTAAATATACATGAGTGGAGGAATGTGCATAAATTATGTTGGCATTAAGATGTAAAAAATTCTTTCCTTAGATTTTTAAGGGGAAAATAGGTACACTGCAGAATTCTGTGGGGCTTTTTTCCCCTTGTCAATCAAGGATGTCCTGAAGGTCCTTTTTGTGATAAAAGAATTTTTGCTCAGAGGTTCTTATTGTCCAGCTTTTTGTGAGTTAGTTTAGTGCAAGCCAGTGTCTCTGCTTTTCCAGATTAGATGCCAGCATGAAATTCTTTGTGACACATGATTTTCTTTTCACTGAAGAATTTCATATACTTTTTATCCACTGTTTTCTAAACAGAGGTGTTATTGAATTTTAACTGTTGAATTCTGCATGACTTTGCTTCACTTTTTCTAAATATTTGATGCATTTTTTATAATAGTCTTCAAAATGTTCTTAATAGAACAATCTGAGTAGCAATGTAACATCATTTTGTTTATATTTGGGTTTTTATTTACTGTAAATATTTTGCAGTCATGCATTTGCAGAGATGCTTTTGCAGTTGAGCTCTATGTCAAGAGTCTTGGGTTGCTTCTCTACCAGCAAAATACAATCATAAGAAGTAAGACTCAAAGGAACTTCATGACATAATTCATCAGATTCATTCCTAAGGCAGGGTCAGCTATAATCACACATTCCTGGCAGGTGTTTGCACATATTCTGTACCAAAGGATGCACGAGATCTCCTCAGGCTGTCTGCTCTGGTACTGCACTGGAAACTGCACCGTCAGAAACCTTCTCTGCTGCTTCAGTGTCAGAAATTTTTTTGGTGTTTACAAAGAAACAACCCCAAATTTCTTGTTGCACTTTGTTTTTTGCATTTATTTTCCCCCATAGGTACTGGAAGTGTATCCTTCTCCTCCATATCTTTGGTCAGTTTTTCTTTGGTACAGTCAAAATTGTGGTAAGAAGCTGCGATAGCCACAAAACTGCAAAGTGGAAGGGTAACTCCAACCTCTGTGTGAAGTGACTGCAGTCAGAGTTTATAAATGGTCCATTCCTGGTAGTGGATCCCCAGGCCTGGTACCTGTCCCTTCCCTTACCCTTCCCCCTCAGCCATTTGTGCTGAGATCTCTCCACGTCTCTGCTCTCCCTTCTCCACCCTCCCTGCTGCCTGACCTCTGTTTGCCACAATCAGCAGATTTCCTTCCTCCTTGCTTCTTGTTTCTCTGGGGTCACTGATTTAATAAATCAAACAAAAGCGGCCTGGTATTGATCTGTAGAGCACGCTGTTAGTGTTTTCCCTCTGCTCTGAAGTGAATTATTTTATAAGCACTTGTCTTTAATAACTGAGCCGGTCCATTATCCACTCCAGCAGCTCAGCAGTGCTGATACTATAATCACTCCCCTTACACACACCACTGTATCAGATTGCTCCAGGATCAAGTGAAACATGTTTGTGACTTTCCTTCTCTAAGTGCTTTTGTCCTTTTTGAGTGACCCAGAGAAAAGTTCCCCCTCAAACAAATCCTTGAAGTCACTGCTCTGGGCTTTCTTTGTGGGTTTGGTTTTAAATTCAGAATAAGAAAAATAAGCATTTGTTCCATTTATTTTGCACTGGTTAAAGTTTTCTTTCTTTTTATTGCAAGTGGTATTTTGCTTAATGCAAAGGAAGAAAAGTAAAAGGGTTTGTTTATTCATTCTCTGAAAGAGTCAAAATCTCAAGTGAGGAGCAGCAGTTTCAGAGTACATCTCTTTTTTTTTTTATTTTTTTAGTATAATGGCTTAGAGGCAGCAGGGAGGAAAGAAAAGTTGTTGATGGCAAATTTGTGCTGCAAAAGCATCTTTTTGGGATGTAATGCTTCTGCCCAGAGGAGAAGGAATAGAAAGCTGTAGAAATTCTTATTCATGGCTTTGGTAGACTGAGGTTTGGTGTTCATGATAACAGAGCTGGTGGGTGAGGTTTGTGTAACACACTAAGTGTAGGCTCTGTGTTTAGCTGAAAACACTGCACCTTAATATCTGATAATCTGCCCCCTCCAATTAATTTCTTAATCAATCAAAGAGCAGAATTGAACCTGACATTTCCAAAATAAAATCAAGGAACTAGTGAAACAAAAGGATTAAACAAAATGCTCTTCAACCTGTGCCACTTCAATACAGGCACAGGTGTGAATCATATTTCAGGGGGAAAATTTGCTTTTTGATTCATCTTAAAGTGTAGTTTAAATTTTTTTGTGTTATTGATGACTAAATGATATTCCAGTTTGAGATCTCATAATAATTTTTAGGAAATGTTGTCCTTACTTTCTGAAATCAAGTTCTTGTTCTAGGGAAAAAAGGATTTGGCTTCAAACACATATTGCCCAGTGGACAGAATATTCTGATGATATATTTGATTATAAGTCTCCATGGTTGTTTTATAGCTCTGTAATGAGCTGGATTACAATGAACAGACTGGGAAACAAAAACTGGATGCCAGTATGTTATTGGTTGTTGGGCATTAACATTGCTAACACAATTTAACTGTGCAAATTTAGTTTATTAAAAGATGAAGAGTAGAATAGACAAGGCAAGAATAGTCTTAAATTATTTCCAAAAGCCTGTTTTCTATGTTCCTTTTCTTTCACTGCAATTGATTCTATGAAATTAAGACATTTTCTATGTACTGTACCAAGCCAAATCATATTACAGAAAGCAGAATGCAGTTAAATGAGAGTTAAATTACTCTCAAATGGCAAGGAAATGTTCAGCTATAAAACGTGTTGTGAGACTAATGTGTTCTTCCAAGTCAGATTGGTCAGGAAAAAAGAAATTAAAATAAAAATCTGGGCTTGTAAAATAGAAATGTGATTTCCAAAGAGGTCTCTTCTAGGAGAATCTGGGAGAGGCCTGGTTGGCAGGATTTGGATGAGGGCAGTTCTAATGGAAACAATGAAAATTAAACAAAGTGTTGATGGTCAGAATTTCTGAGTGCTGGTGTTCCATGTGCTGTGTCCTGGTTCCAGGCTGTGCTCTGCTCCCACAGCTCCTCCATCCCAGGGGCTCTGCTGGGCTCTGGGCAGAGCCCTGACGTGGCCATGTGTGGGCTGTGAGCAGGGCTTGGGAAAGCTCCAGGCTTCTGACAGGTTGCCAAAATCAAGTTTTATAATTGAAATAACAGATGGGAAATCATGAGTCTCTTTAGTTTAAAACTGCCAAATTTAAATGGAATTTCATAGGACCAGCACAACACATTTGTTCAACGACCCCAAAATTACCTTTAAGACAGAGTCCAAAGCTTTGTTGGTAACATTCAGTTTTTAAATCCTGGTGGATAAAATCAAATGTATTCATTCTATGATGAGAAGCATTAGGTGGCTTTCATTTGAACTGTTACCACTTCTCAGACTCCCACTTGCATTTTTATTCTTCTCAACAGGAGTTTGCTGTCTTAGGCATCCTAAGACAGGTGAGTATTAAGAAAAGACTGCACTGGAGATGAAGTGCTTTGCAGAATACTCCCATTGCATTTCAGGTGAGCTGGAGGAAGCCCCAGGTCAGGAAGGGTGAATTGGAAGCAAGTGCAGAGAGGTCTGAAGGGGCTGATCAATGGTCTGTGCCTGCTGGGAGCAGAGCACAGCCATGGAGAGAGGAGGAGGATGAGGGAGCAGGAACACTCCTGGGTTTGCCTTGGAAGAGATGATTCCTACTGATGAGGTGGGAAAAGGGAGGTCAGGAGAATTACTGAAGGAGAAGCAGTGATGAAAGCCAAGGGGGCAGGAATTGAGCTCAAGTCAGGAGATCATATTCTGTCATATTGTTATTAATCATATTGTTATTAATGAATTCAGCAGAATGGGAAATTTAAAAACAAAGGAGCAAACAAGATGATTTCTGAGCATTTTTATCTGAGAAATTTTACTGGGAGAAGGCATCAAATCGGAGTCAATCCCTAGCTGCATGGGAATGGATCTCAGGGATGGATCAGGTAGTGCAGTCCTAGGTATTGGACTTCAGTGATAATGAACAGCAATGACAAGTGGTGGAGTGTGGAGGGGAGAGGAGCCTTGAGTTGCTCTGGAATTCTCTTCTGCTAATGTTTAAGTTGATGGAAATGTGTGCCAGAGCAGGATACACTTTATACAACATAATATTTTTCATCTTTCTCTGTTAATATATCAACTTTCATATTTCTTATCAAAGCAATATGGATACTTCTTTTCCTTGGAACAGTCATTAAATTTAATAAGGTTGATCACTGATTAGCAAAATCCAGGTCTCATGAATCAATAGTACTGGTCTAATCCAGCAGGTTTTGTTTAAAATCAATAGAGTTACCATTTGATGTTTCATGAGCTGGAATAGCCACATATATTTATTATTACATAAACCATAAATTCACAGAATGGTTTCGGCTGGAAGAGACCTTAAAGATTGTCTTGGGCCACCTCCTGCCCTGGGCAGGGACACCTCCCACTGTGCCAGGCTGCTCCAAGCCCCAGTGGCCACCCTGGCCTTGGGCACTGCCAGGGATCCAGGGGCAGCCACAGCTGCTCTGGGCACCCTGTGCCAGGGCCTGCCCACCCTCCCAGGGAACAATTCCTTCCCAATATCCCATCCAGCCCTGCCCTCTGCCACTGGGAAGCCATTCCCTGGCTCCTGGCCCTGCAGCCCTTGGCAATTGTCTCTCTGCAGCTTTCCTGCAGCTCCTTCAGGCCCTGCAAGGCCACCCTGAGCTCAGGCCAAAGCTTCTCCTCTCCAGGCTGAACAATGCCAGCTCTCTCTGGCAGCCTTTCCTCCCAGCAGAGCTGCTCCATGCCTCTGATCACGCTGGTGCCTCCTCTGGGCTCTCTGCAGCAGCTCCAGCTCCTCCCTGTGCTGGGCCCAGGGCTGGGGCAGCTCTGCAGGTGGGCTCTCAGCTGAGGGGGCAGAGGGGCACAATCCCCCCTGCCCTGCTGCCCACGCTGGGGCTCAGCCCAGGGCAGGGGGCAGTGTTTGGGATGGGGCATATCCACTTCTCACCCACCAGCTCCCCCAAATCCTTCTCCCAGGGTCTCCCAGATCCTTCTGCTCTTGATCTGTTAATCTTTTTACATTACAAAGCTAAAACAGCAGTTTTCAATAATAATCATTTAAAAAGGAATTAATTCTCAGGAGGAACACACTTCTTATCCCTAAAATACCCACTTTGATTGTCCCTGGAACCCCTGGTTCAACCTTTGATAGCTGATACTGTCAATCAACAGCCATTATCTCGTGGCCAACCTGGCTGACAAGCAGTTGTGCTCCATGTGACACAGCCTGACCCACTTCTATCTGCCTTATGTGAAAGGAATACATTAGACATCTGCTCCCCCATTGGGTTGATTTATCATGCACTGTGAAAGTGCTTCAAAAACATCCTGAAACCTTTGGTAATGCTCTGGGAAGTTAAACCTAGATCACCATTGTTCCTACCTATCTGAATTAGTGGAAACAAACCCAACTGATTCAGGATATAAATTTTAAAGATATCCTGAAAAGACATTATTTTATTACGTGCTTTATTACTCATTATTAATTTATAAAGGCTTGAATAGGAACATCAAGGTGTGAGAAGTGACTTCATGGTGAAAGCTATGAAACAAGGTTTGACACAGAACCATTTGGCTTTTAAGGCATTATTAGAAATTATATCACCTACCTCATTAATTTTTATGTGAGAAAGCACAGCTCTGGTGCTTCCAACATAGAAAGGACATGGAACTGCTGGAGAGAGTCCAGAGGAGGCCACGGAGGAGCTGAGGGGACTGGAGCCCCTCCCTGTGAGCCAGGCTGGGAGAGCTGGGGCTGCTCAGCCTGGAGAGGAGAAGGGTGTGTGGAGAGCTCCCAGCTCCTTCCAGGGGCTGCAGGGAACCCAGAGAGGGACAATTCCTCAGGGACTGGAGGCACAGGATAAGGAGAATGCCTTCAAATGGAAAAAAATTAATTTAAATTTAGGAATAATTTTGCTTACACCATTAGGCTAAAGAGAAAAAAAGGCAGTGTAGAAAGATGTGTTAAACCAACAGCCTGGGCTCCAATAAGCAGTATCTGTCCACTTTGCACTTCTGGAAATGAGATATCTGGAAAGCTAAATTAGCTCCAACATTGTAATTTTTACACAGTTTTTAACTGTCACTACAACAAATGAAAGGCATTAACATACTTTATTTTTCCTGACTGATGAAAACGCAAGCAAATAAAGGAATCATTTCTTTAATGATCTGTTGGAATTAATAATGAATGGGTTTTTCAAGAGGGTTGTTTTTGGCATGGTTGTTGTTTTGCAAAGCAATTTGCTTTCCTCCTATTTCTATTGTAAGTATTTCATCAATGGTGTGATTTTAAAGTAGAGAATTTGGAAGAGTGTTAGTAGTCTTCTCTAAGAACATTATTCAGCTGCTAAAACGTTTGCCAAATGGCTGCTTCTGTGTTGATGCTTTACAAGAGTCAGTAAAAATAAGAGCAATTAACTTGTCTCTGAAACTATTTCCTATCAATATTTTCATATCGTTTTTGCTAAATAATAAGCAATAAAACTACCCCTGGGGTTCTTTTGTCACCACAGATGGGATGCTAGGATTTGGTCCAGCCAAAGGAACACAACCCTACCACAGCTACTGTTTTCTAGCACTTAAAGGAGAACGTGTAGATGTCTTTGACAAGGCACACGAGAGTGCAGTCACATGTTGTTTTTCTCCATTTGGAGTGAAGAAGTATGCTACTGATCATTTTTGGGGGCTGACTTCTGGCCATCAACTTTTTTCCAATGAGAGATGTGAAAGATTTGTCTGGTGGGCTAATTATTACTCAGAGGATTTCAATTTAAGACCTTCTCTAGAATTCACTAATGAGCTTTTTGATAAATAGTTAAGATACTTTGTGGTTTTAAACACATAATGCTGTGATGTCAAAAGGAAAGGTGTGAGATCACTTTTAATGACTGTAAATACTTGGGTGACTTTATGTTTATAGCCCAGCTCATTGGTGGGAAGCTGCCTACAGATGATGTTGGAGGAGCAAACACCTTGTGCAGAGTTCCACTCTGTCAGGGCACCCAGAGAGTGTGACACAGCACATAAATCACAGCCTCCACCTGGAGCACTGGCCAGCTATTACACCTCACTTTTGGGGATATATTTAATCCCCAAAAGATCTTTTTGACATATTGGAAGATAGTGAGTTGTTGCTGAGAATCTGGAGAGGAGGAAGCGGAAGCTGAGATGTGGTGGTGTGGTGGTTCCTGCCCCAGGTGCTCTCTGTGGCAGGGGAAAAATAGGAGAAATTTAATCTCTGTAGGATGCAGCACATTACTGAATTTCTTGACTGCAGTCTGTGTTTTGTGTTGGTTAATGTCATCTCTGCACCACTTGCTTTGCACTTTGTGTACCCAAGCCTCCTGTTCTTGGAATGCTGCTCCTGTATCCGCAGGACTGGATTTTCTCCACTCCCTATTTCCATCATCCCCCGAGAGCTGCTGCAGCCCCACTCTGTCTTTGGCACTGCAGTTCCCTCCCTGGGTGGGCTCTGGAGAGCTGGAGGTGTTTTGGGGCTGTCCCATGTCCCTGCAGCCTCAGAGGTCTGGGCCTGCTGCTTTAGACAAGGAAAGGGAAGATGAATTTGATTTCTGCTACCTTTTATTGAGCCATGTGCAGCTGGTAGAGAGGGGAAAATATGAGACTGATTTGATTCTGGAATGATTTCTCTCTTTTTTTCAAGTGCTAGCAAGTATGCTTAGATGCTTAGAGTTTTTATTGTCCTTTAATAAAAGGTAAGTAAACACTTCTGTAGAGGACTTTACTAAATGAAGGGTACTGAGAGTTAAACCAAACAAACAAAGCCACAAGCACTCAGTATAACTTCAGTGTTCTGTTTCAGTTTCAATCTACATCACATGATAAATCTTTCAGTCTCCATCCAAAACCAACAGCAAATAAACAGCTGTTCGGTGCTGCTGTCTTTTCAAATCCTTCATCTCCTGTAACAGGCACAGGCTGATCCCTGATTCCTGCCCTTATTTCAGCAGTGGGCTTTACAAATGTTTCTTGAACACACCTGACATAAATCCTTAAAAAAAACCAAACCAAAAAAATACAAAAAATGAAAATTCTGAACAAATTACCCTTTACAGAGTATGCTGTTTGTTCAACCTCTAAGTCAGTAAAAGGATATTCCTGACCTGCAGTGGAAGGAGATAAAAAGGTGGTTGAATATATATATATACACCGCCTTTTACTGCTTTGTACTGGAGACTTTCTTTCTATAGAGCTGACTATTCATTACATGTTCATGAATATTTGAAGGAATGAAATATAACTTATCTGTAAAACCCAAGTCCAAAAGTTTCATATTATCTTCTAAGAATTCCTTAAAAACATTATTTGCAGACTTCAAATAAGTTCTCACAAAGACATTGGCTTTGAAGGAATTTTAGCAATACCTGCCTGCATCACTGCATTGCTGCTTTCTTTTGCAGAAAATTTAGGGAGCACAGTTAAATCTTGTGGTAGCACAATGCTTAAAGCATTTTTAAAGCAATTCTGAAAACTTCTATGAGCTATAGGGCTGACACCCATCTACATCAGCAATAGAAATATGGCAATTTGTGACTTATAAACCTGTTGGAGTGTTTGTTGTTTTGGGTTTTTTTTTTGGTTGTTGGATTGGGGTTTTTTGTTGTGAGATTAGAGACAAAACCCTGAGATCTGTGGGAACCACATTCCCTGTTTTCCAGGTCATGATATGAGGCAGATCAACACAAGGCATAGGTTTGTAAAATATCATCAGAGCAAGAGAAAGAGATAAAGGCAGATGCTGTCTCTTTAAACATGTGGGTTTTATCCAGGTTAAAATCATTTACCTGACCTCTGTGAACATACCACTTTCATTTATAATTTTGTGGATAATAAAATGATAGAAAACTGCTTGTGTTTTATAAAAAATCCCAATACTCTGGATTGAGATCTTAGAGCCATGACAGTTTCTGAACCTGTTTATTTTTTTTTTTTTTTTTAATTTTTTTAAGGGGATGGCAGAACAAAGGGCTAAAAATTGTACTAAAAATTTTATAGAGCTATAGTAGAATCTCAAACATTTCATGTAGAAAAATATTTATTATATTTAAGAGGAGTGCCAGGAAGGATTGTACTATCATCCTAAATGTGAACAAAGGGCCTGTGCCAAACTTTTTGTGACATGATATTTTTTTGTGAGATACATAATTTTTTTTTTTTTTAAATTAGCAGTTGCATTATCTTAAATTGTCAAGGTTGAGGAAGATCACTTCACTGCAAAAAAAACACTACAAGTGCCTCAATTCCTTGTGCTTGAGATACAATTTGAATTTAGGCTTGTGTGCAGGAAAAAGCAAATTGAGCTGTCCCTGAAATGCACTCGGATGCAGCAGTAAGGGAAGATTATTTAGCAGTAAATGCTAAGAGGAGGTAGAGGAAGTCAGGACATGAAAAGGTAATTAGTCCCCTTCAATCCAGCCCCCAGTGAGCCTCTCAGCCCTGCAGATGGACTGATGTCAAAATGATGATGCCCTGTTCTCCAGGACCTTTTCCACAAAGACTCAGAGTTCATGGATTGAAGACCATGATTTTATTTATAGATAAATATATAGATAGATATTATTAAAAAGAAATTGAGAGAGAGATCAAGCTTCTCCCTCCAGCAGGTTCAGCTGGAGGCATCGTCTGTCTGACCATGTCTGTGTTTCCAGCACAGTCAGTCCAAGAAATGAACAACAAACAAAACACAAAACTCTTTCATTGCTCAAGGAAAGCACCTTATTGAAACATCCTTCATATTTACATTCTTTCATCAAGGATTTCTCCTGAGAACTACAGAATTTCCCTTTAGAAATGGAGTTAACTATTAGAATTCAAGACTAGTTAAAAAACAAATAGCTTTCTCCAGCTTTTTGCTGTGTTCTCTCCGAGATCCACTCAGGAGTCAGTACCTGATGAGTTCTGGTTGGAAGGGAGGGGTGAGGACTGCTCAGCAACAGCTGCAGGAGCTGAAGGGCATCAGGCAGCTTGGGAGCATCCTTCCCGAGGAATGAGGGAGGCTGGCCACGGCCAAAGCTTTGGGATCATTGCATTTCTGTGCTGCTCTGCTCCATCCCAGGGACTCTGAGCATGCAGGGATCTCCACCCTGAGCTCAGGGCTTGTTCTGCCCGTGGTTCTCCTCACGCTGAGGTTCTCTGAGCGTCGCTTGGAGCAGGGAAACCCTGCCAGCATTGATGTGTGGCAAAGGGGCCACGGAGGCACTGAAAGGGAAAATTGCCAAGCTCTGTTCCAAGAGCGTGTCAGGGAACACAATTAAACATTGGCAACTGTCCTGTGTGTAAGACTGTTTATTTATTTATTTATTTATTTATTTATTTATTTATTTATTTATTTATTTTAAATGCAGATCGTCAGTTTTAAGAGTAGCAAAAATTAAAGCTAAATATCCAGAGGTTTGCATAGGTATATAAAGACAGTGATTTTCCATTGTATGGTCCTCCACTCAACACCACTGCAGTAACAGCTTTTCCAAAGGCTTTTCACACCACTTATGGATTAATTTTGTTTTTCCTCCAAATGCATGACAACTGGTGGGATGTGCATCTCTGACAGATGATGTTCCCTGATTATTTCCCTTGACAGGACCATACTTTTGGCTCTTTGCTAAGAGCTGTGTGGGATTGTTTCCCCTCTTCTTCACGTGTTACCCCAGAGGTGATGTGAGTCTCACTGCTGGGCTTGGCCCTGGCCAGGTCCCTCTTGGAGCCAGCTGGGTTTGGCTCTCTTGGACACAAGGGAAGGAGATTCTGGCAGTTTCTCACAGAAGCCACCCCTGCAGCCCCAACACCACCAAAGCCTTGCCCCAGAAACACAGTGCAGTCTGAATAATGCAAAGTGTGGAAGGAAGGAAAAGCCTCTGAGAATATGTGGATATTATCTCCATCGAGTATTTATTTATAGCTTGTTAATTGGTGTCAGTGAGCACATCCAGGTGCTTCCACGTTGTGCTCTCTGTGTCCTTTTCAGGTCCTGTTCTTCATTGACCTTTGTCTTTGGGGACTCTTTTAGAAGGTTTGTGTCTTCCTAACTTCTCTTTAGTACCAGGGGCATTCAGCAAATGCTCAAGACTGTTTCAGTATCATTTCACTAAAATATCTTTATTCAGTCTATGCTTTTGGCAGTAGCATTATTGAGATGCTCAGTTGTGCCTGAATATTCACTTAAAACATGCTATATGTGAGGTAAAGATATTTGCATATTCATCAGTGCTGACATAATGGACAAATTAGAATATCAACCTTCTAGTACCAATAAAATCAGTTATAAAAAGTTAAATATTTGAAAGCAGTACATATTTCCCTTTATTAAATATTGAAAAGAGAACCTTTGTTTAATTTTTAGCTGTTTTGTTTAGCAGTGCCAAGTTATAGGTCCATGTGAAGCTTTCCAAGGACAAGTAGGGTGTAAATGTTGCATAAGCAATATATCTGTTTCTGGGCAGTTTTTCAAATAGATTATTTTTTGGGTTTTTTTCCCTCAAGAATATTTTCTTTTCTTACCATGAGGTTTTAGTGCTTCTGCTAATCTGTCTCTTTTTGATTTGAAAAACTCTTATCTGTCCAACAGACAAGGCGTTGCTGGGAGAATCAGACATCAGGGATTGGCAGCTCATTCCAGAGCATTCAGACAGAATCCTTATTTAGGACAGCATTTAGTATGAAAAGTTAGAATCTTTTCAAGGCAGAAGTCAAGTGTGTTTAAGTTGAAGCACGAAGTGAAGCATAAACGATTCTGAAGAGAATTCACTATCTGGCAACAAAGGAATTGGGCCACTAAGAGGTATCCAAATAAACTACATTTTGAGATTGTTTTAAGAAGAATCTATTAAAGAAAAAGCAACTAATGAACAAAACAGTCAAACACACAGAAAAGAAAAAAAATCATAGAAAAATAAAACAACCAAAACCTCAAACCCACAATAAAAAGATCCAAACCTAACAAAAAAACCCCAAACAACAGAAGGACTCTAAAATGAAGAAGGAACAGGCAGAAACTCTTTGTTACTGCAACCAAGTATATGATAGGAGGGTTTTGGAAATATCTTCTCAAAATGGAAATGCAGATATGGTTGAGAACATCAGGGAGCTAAAAGTTTTAGCCACTATAGTCTAAAAGCTGGGAATTAGGAGGGCTCTGATGGAATTATGTCCAAGAAGTAGTTAATGAGAAATTAAATATTTCAGACACATGCAGTCTGTGAGAGAGCTGCTGGGTCTGTGGGTGAGCAAAGAGTCAAGGGAGCACTTAAGGTGAAGAAGGTTTCTGCTGCAAAGCTAAGTGACTTGGAACTCTTTTCGAAAAATGTAAATTAAAATGTCACAGGAGGCACTTGAAAAACATTTAGCAGAAATAGAAGAGGTCCAGAGAAGGGTGACAGTATAATTAGAGACCTCGGATGGCTTTCTAAGAGGATAGATTTGGAATTATTAGAGTCCTCTTTGTGGAGCAGAGAGCAGTGAAATAGGACATAAGCCTGAAAATAATGAATTTCAAAAAACACATTTATTGCTTTTATAGCTGAATATGTACTTTTTCACTAAAACATAGTCTGGGGAGCTCACTGCCACAAGCTGTAGAGTATTGGGTGGTTTGTGTTTTGGGTGTTCTATATAATGTAGGTCTTAAGATGCAATAGCAAAAGTCAAAGAGTTTTAGAAATTTCATTGTTTCAAATATAGCAAGATAATGATGAAATTTATTTTAAAAATGGCTTATTTTATAACAGAATTCATAGAAATTTCCCTGAAGTACCTACAAGTAACTCAGACAGAGGAACAGATTAGAAGCAATATTCTACCTAATGTGCAAATTCCATATGGGAATCCAGAATTCAACTTACAAGAGCCTGGCAATTCTGCTTCAGTTCAAACAAGCACTTTAAGAATGTATTTGTGGAGTTTGCTAATATGTTTTCCTAAACCAGCTTTCAATATTTTATTATGTATTTCTTTTTGCCTACAATGCAGTTCTACAACAAAACCCAAGGTTGAAATTCATTCTTTCGCCTTAGCTTTTTATATATGTGCTCTATTGCATATAAATTTATATATAGACATTACTGTAAAAGAAAACAGCATTTGCATGACCGAGTTTTTAACATTCTTCTCTCGTTGGCTGCCCTGGCGTTACTGGTTTGTGGCCAAGTTTCATGAACTCATTTTGTATTCCATTAAAGTCTAAACTCTTAAGGCTAATTCTTTCCTGTCCCATGGAAGATGAGTTAAAATGGAAGCAGAAATGACTAAATGTTAACACTTGTGTGAAAATTCACTCATTGGGAGCTTAGAGGAATGTGAAATGCAGGGCAGAGGAGTGGTGGGATGCCTTACACAGCCTTAGGTGCAGTGGAGGAAACACAAACGCATTCTGGTTTTATCCTCCTTGGCAAGTAATGAAACTATTGCTGTGAATTTACCACGTGGAAATCAAAATATCTTGGTTAGAACTTGTTCTTTAGTGGGGCTTTTTCCAGTCTGGTTTGTGGTCTAATGGCATTTTAGTGTCCTGCTGCAGACATGTGCTGAGAGTGCAGTGAAATTATTTACAGAATCACTGAATGGGTTGGGTGGGAAGGGACCTTAAATCCCACCCAGTGCCACCATGGGCAGGGACACCTCCCACTGTGCCAGGCTGCTCCAAGCCCCAATGGCCAACCTGGCCTTGGGCACTGCCAGGGATCCAGGGGCAGCCACAGCTGCTCTGGGCACCCTGTGCCAGGGCCTGCCCACCCTCCCAGGGAACAATTCCTTCCCCATATCCCATCCAGCCCTGCCCTCTGCCACTGGGAAGCCATTCCCTGCCTCCTGGCCCTCCAGTCCCTGAGGAATTGTCCCTCTCTGGGTTCCCTGCAGCCCCTGGAAGGAGCTGGGAGCTCTCCACACACCCTTCTCCTCTCCAGGCTGAACATTCCCAATTCCTTCAGCCTTATTTTCCCTTGCAGCAAATTACATATTGCCTATATCCATTCTGCTTCCAGAATCTAAGGTTTGGGAAAAAAGGTATGCAAAATAAAAGCAAGGAAGAAGTATTCAGGAATGTTTAATGAGCTGTTTTGGTTAATGAATTAAGTTTCTGTTTCTTCATTTTAATACAGATAGTTAACTTCCAATAATTTTAATCCTCTTCAGTCCTGTATCTCATGGAGAGATTGATTAGCTAAAACCTTATTTGTCTCTGGGGACTGTGTTTTTGTTTTCTGCATGTTATTTATGGGAGTTATTGTCTTAATATTGATCATAGGATTGTTTTGTGATGTAAATGTGCAAATAAAACCGTGAGTTTAGTCCTGGGCTGGTGACTTGGTTCAACTAATTCCTGGCAGTGAGAGATACCTCAGCATAAACCCTTCACACACACTCCTAGGAAAGCACAATATTATTAACAGCTTACCCAGCCAGAAAGAATTGCTGAAAACCTGGAAAATATGTTTTAATATGAAAAGAGAAAAAGCCATTCAAAGTGAAAGTTGACATGTATGTCTAATTGTCACAGAAAAGGTAAAGTCCCTTGGATGACTCTGGTTCTAAATGTAGCTCTAAAAGTGTTCTGGGGCAGGGCCATAGAATAATTTGTTCCTTTAGAACAAACTGAAGCAGACATGATTATGCAGAAGAGTATTTTCTTGATACTAATGGTGTCCTACTCCTTCAAAGACATGAGGTAAGAGTTACTAATATAAATAATGATGTTAAGATAATCAATCATTGCTTGCCAGAGATAGGCAATAGAGACATTTATAGCTTGATTGGTTTTGGGGGGATTTTTTTCTATTTGGAATAAAATCAGACATGAACCTAAAACCTTGTGGCTTCTGGTATGATGAGGGCTTTTAATCTAACGTCTGTGTTTTGGCTGGAATGTGCACTTTGCACAGCTGGCTGAGGATTTAGGCAGGGGATTCCATTGTGGATATCAGCACTTCCATCTAAAAGCCATCAACTTTTCCATCAGATCTTTCTGCCAAACCTTGTGCTCCATGGCTGCTGTCCATGTTCTGTTTCAAATTTAGTGCTGACTCCAGCAGGGCATAAAATACTTCAGAAGACAATGAGAAATGTACCCCTTTATTTCCCTAAGGTATATGCTATATATAGCTCCAGCTAAAACTAGTTTTATAAGGAGAGAGAAATAAAATGCTAAACTTCAAGTGCAATAATTTTTTTTTCAATTATTTTTCTAAGAATTGATTTCCTGCTTTTTAGTAGGTGCCCTTGATATATTTCTATATTGGGGCCATTGTGTTTTTAATGGAACAACTCATGAAGGAAAAAGGCAGCATTGGGTCCAGAATGTTCTATATGATCCTGGAATTAGCCTCACTCTAGAAAAAAAAAAAATTTAAAAGTATTTTGCATAGAGCAAATGAAATAAAATAAGTGTAGGCAAATTCAGCTTTAAGGACAGTTCTCCAACGTGTAAAATTGCAGCTCAGAAGTGCTCTTAGATGTGAGAATTTTCTGTAGAAACTCAGTATCATCTTTGGTTCATGAGTGACCCCAGCTCAGCTGCTAATGAGTAGAGTTGTATTTTTTTTCTTTTTCTGTTCATGTAAAAAGTGAGTTCAGCCAGTTTGCCTTCCAGGTCACCTCCTTTTCTTCCTTTTGTTCTGGCTAAATCCACTTACTAATTCCTCTTAACTAAACTATTACATTTTCCAAATCACTGCCAGTCCTGACTTGTTTCTTTGTCTCGTGTGCTTTGTACATTTTTAATCATACATAATGTGCTCAGGAGGTTCATGCTCTCAAACTCCACTTACAGATCTTCCTGCTTCCATGGAGAGCACAGCTCTGAGTGGCACAGGGATGGGTGGGTTTTAATTCCTACTCTTTTCCTGAGTTCCTAAAATAAAGTTTTCCTGAGTTCCTGGCTGGCACTGGGTTTGGTGAATGAGGAATTTTTGTGTTGCTCCCCCTTCTTGTGTCCCACTCCCCTCAAGTCTGAGGGAGACAACACCTGAGGTGGAAGGGATGAGAGCTGAGGAACGCCAGTAACATGGAGTGTGTTGTAAACTTCAAGTGCAATAATAGGTAAAGATTCTTCTTTACCTTTACCTTCTCCAAGAGGAGAATCTTGAGGGCAGAGATCTCATTTCTTTCTTACTGGACAGGACCTATATAGAGATATTCTGATCAAGACTGTCCTTGTTCTGAGCACAGACACAAAGGACAACGATCAGACACCACTTCAGGAAACATTTCAGGCTCTGAAAATGAGTATATTTCCTTTAAGGAACCTAAACAACATCATTTCTTATATCTGTTTCCTGAGAAATGAAAATTGAAAGACTTCTCCAAAAGGAATTTTTCTTCAAATACCCTGGAATTCTAAATGCTTTGGGGCTTATTTGAAAGCCCTTTTTTTTGCATATCACTTACAGATTTGTATTTAATAATTTGGCAGCACTAGTGAAAGAGTATTTCTTTCTATCAGGCTCTAATCTGACTGTTTCTTTTGTCTATTTATTCTCCCACTGTTTGGTGAGCTTGTGATAAATAAAATCAGGGGGCAGAACAGATGCTGGCAAGTCAAAATGGGTTTTCTGCCTTACACTTTCGAGAATCTCTTTTAAACTTTGCAATCAGCAGTTATCCAGATAATTGGGTCAGGATAATATTTGGCATTGTTTTTCACCTCAATACTTCACAGGAGCAATTGTTTGACCAATAAAGGTATTAAGACCATGTTAAATCATTTTTCTAGTTTGGGTTTGGATTTTTTACCTGTTTCATGAATGCTTCAGTGTTAGAACAGCCTGGCATTGCTTCAGCATCAGATACTTTTTGGATTTTACTCATTTTCTTGCCAAACTATTTTTTTTTCTTATTTACTACTTGATTCTTCTTTTTTTGTAAATTTCTGCTACTTTTCCTTGATAGATTATTACTGTTTTTCTACACTACTATAATTGTAGAGGTCAGGTAGGTTTGTTTCTTCTTCACACAGTATTTTTGTTCACCCACTTCATATTAACAGAGTCTTTATTTGGAAGAACTTCTAGTTTGATTTAATCTGCTACACCAAGCATTCTTGTGAACACCAAATATTCCAAGATGAGGCCTCCCTGTTAAACATCCTGCCTTCCTTAATACCACGGGAGAAGAAAGGAGACAGCAAAGGCTGTCATTCCAGGGAGCTCGAGGGGAATGTGGCATGATCTGAATTAGCTGATCACTGCTTAGGCAAACCAACCCAACCCCTGGAAGTCTCAGCACATCCAGTCTGCTTCCCCTTTATTACCACATTTATCTCAAAACCTACCAGTGATTCCTTGGCACAATCCAGGCTAAAGAACCTACTTTGCTGAGAGCTCTTTCTCTCTGCTTTCACTTGAGTTTCCCCTCAATTACCAGCCAGTGTTGGAGCACTTTGGAGGCTGTCATCACTCAGATTTCTTTGAATCCTCCCAGATAAGGACTGTGCCCCACGCTGTGTCCCTGCTCCATAAATACAGCACAAAATAAAGGTTTAACTCTCAAAGAATGAAAGGAGGATTACAAGTTTTGTATGGGAGATGGCAAACTAAGCATAGCAGCAACCTTCCTGAGGACACTGCAGTCTTAAGGCAGCCACTAAAAATAGCTTTTAAAAAGACCTGAGCTCTCCACAGTGAGGGGAGGGATGTCTCTTTTCAAAGGAAGAAAATCCCAGTGTGTTGAATTAATTTCTCACCCATGCTGAGAGTGGGAGATCTGCACAAGGTAAGCAGGAGGAGAAACAAAACGTTTGAAAACTGCATTGTGGTGTGGAGCCTGAAAGTGCTTCATGCAACAGGACAGGATTCTTCCAAATTTATTTGGGGTAAGAGGCTATCAAAGGCTCTCAGGGGTTATGGCTGGAAGCAGGGAGAGCAAAAACACATAACCCAGCTGAGGCACCCTCTGAGCTGGGCTTTGTCCAGGTTCTGCAGCCTTGGATTAAGTTGACAGCACCTCCAGATCTGAAACTTTGGGAAATTTGGCAGCTGTTCTACTAATTCCTTTATCTAGGAGTTAAAAGCCTTTCTTGAGGGAAACTCTAATCAATTGTGCCTTGACATCCAAAAGCATGGGCAGGATTTAGGGTTTACTGTGTCAGACAGGGTGTGTGGCACCAGTTTATCTGCAGTGAAATAGGGCAGTGTCAAATACCTGGCAGTTATTGATATATTTAATGGATCCTCTTATGGATGATTTGTATATATAGTTTTAGTCTCCACTTAAGTAAAGAGAGGGGATGGCTTTCTTGGGCACTATTTTTCCTGTTAAAAATGATGGAAAAAGAGCAACATGAGTGTGTCCTCGTAAATGGTAAGCAAACTTGGAAAAGAAAATGAGAACCAGAATGAACTAATTGCAAAAAAACTTAGATTTTTATTTAGCTTTTAATTTTAATATTTCTTAGTAGATTTTTAATGATATAGAAGAGAGAGAAAAGCCATTAAATCAATCAAGGAGACATAAATTAATCAGCAAATAGAAGTTTAATAAATCAACTAATTATTCTAAAAATATATGTTATGTGGTAAACATTGTTAAATGAACAGATATTTCTGGTTTAATTGCAGTGCAGTTATTTCAGCATCCAGCATACCACTAATTTGGGGACATGAATAACCTCAACATAACAAAGTGCTTTGCAATATTCTTCAGCTGCTCCAGTTTCCATGAAGTCCATGTTTTGTAGTCAAAGGAGTGACCTTGTTGCCAGGGGAATTCATGGGACAGGGAAACAGAGAGAGCCATAGATAATTTACTCTGATTCTAAGCCTGCTCAAATCAAAGGAGATTTTCCTCTTTACTTCAGTGAACTCAGGACCCACAAGGATTTTAAGAATCCTGCTGATATTTTTGAGGACCACGTGGTGTTTTCAGTCTCATTTTCTGTGAGAAGGCATTTCTGAGCTTGAGCTCTCTGTGGCTGCATCTGCACAATTCCATCAGGCTGCTGAGTCATGAAGATCTGAGAGGAAATATGTTAATAAAAATCAGGTGCTTTCTTTAACAGAATGCACATAGAAACCTTACTATCTACAGACTTGTAAAGGCAAAATATGCTCCCAAATAATTAAAAAACCAATATCCCTTAAAGTTAATTTAGGATTACACATTTCATGAGATAGAAAAAACTTGGTAACAGCGAGTGTTCTAAAATTACTTTGGTTCAAGTTAAATATATATGATGTGGTTCTCTGGAGATGCCACTAAGCTGAGACAGATTCACATCTCTGCCACTTGGGGAGCAGAGGCACAGGCCTGAGGAACTGGGTCAGTGCCTGCAGCTGATGGGATGTGACTGCAGCAGATGCTGAGCTGCCAAGGGTGTTGGAGTCCAGGAAAAA